>PVIC010002017.1:0-82522 GCA_004025085.1 Thryonomys swinderianus | reverse complement strand
TTTTTTTTTTTTGCTTTTTGGAGACAGGGTCTTGCTTTGTAGTTCAGGCTGGCCCTGAGCTCACTATGGTGCCCAGGCAAGCTGCCGCGAACTCAGCAATCCTCCCGTCTCTGCCTCCCGAGTGCTGGGATTACAGGCGTGAGCCACCATGCCCAGCATTATATGTGGTAACCGGGGATCGAACTCAGGTCCTTACGCTTGTGAGGCAGGCACCGGAACCACTGAGCTAACCCTCCGGCCCTGGGTCATGATATTTTAATAGGGCCTGCCACATTCCTCTCACATGGTGTTGTCTCCTCTCTGCCTGTCTGTATGACAGACTCACACTTCCCTTTAAAGAGTTCACCATCATTTTGCAGGAGTTCTGGGAAGGGGAATAAGTTAATGCTTCTGGTCAGAGCCATACTGACGTGGAAATTGATTATTACTTTCAACTTGCTTAGAATAATAAGTCTTTTTTGGTAAAGTCTTTAATGAAGAGTAGTCTAGAATCTCTTCTAATATAAAAAGTATGAAATAATTGAATTCATAGACTTGGACGCCCTTGTGCGTCCAAGGTTGACATGGTACCACTTTAGCTAAATCTCCAGCCCCTGAATTCATAGACTTTGAAGCAGGCATGGTGGCTCACGCCTGCAGTCTCAGCACTTGGGGGGCTGAGGCAGGAGGGTTGCTGTAAGTTTGAGGCAAGCCTGGGCTACATGTGAATTCAAAGGGAGACTGAACTACATACCAAGATGTTGTCTCAAAAAAACAAACACCCCCCCCCCCCAACCCAAAGGCTTTGGAAGAGAACTGTGACTCTAGGAATGTGATCCAAAATGATGTCTACTAGTAAACTGAAGAGGATGATCGCCTATTGTTTATGGACATACTGTTTTTTTTTTTTTACCCTAAACTATTTTACGTGTATCAAAACAAAAGATTTCAGATGTACTTGAGTGACATACTCAAAAGAAATTGTGTGATCTTCCTTGAGTAGTTTTAGCTGTGCTGTCAGGCCTGCAATAGAATGGAAATGGTACTCTATGATGATTTGTTGTGAGAATTATACATAGGTCCCTGGATTCCCAGTGGTCCGAGAACAGAATTAAGGCTAATGGAATAGCAAGATGGACTACTTAATTTGGTGACAGTGTATGTTGTCTATGCCTAAAAGAATAGTCAAGGTGTCAACCTACTGCTTTTCAGAATCTGAGCATTCTCTCAGAAAATCTGTACCTTATCTACTTGATCATTGTGAAAGGGCCTCATACATTGTCTGTGTTGCATATGTAGAGAAATATTCAGTCTTTAGTAACGTACTGCTGATCTTTTAAAACTTTTAAAAGTTTTAGAAATTTTCCTTTATCTGGTGTATTGGCTAACTAGATAATAAGGTTTTTGTATTTACCTTTAAAATTCTATGTTAAGCCTCCTCCCTTGTGTTTATATAGTGTGATCTTTAGGAGAATTTACAATGAAATAAATGAGATTGTGGGTAATTTTCAATAACTTGATAGAATTCTAAACTTGTTAGGATGAATTTGTCTCCATGGTGGGAGTATTGTGTGAGTCAGATCTGAGAGAACTGATTGGCACCTGGGCTTTCTGGCATGCTGCTGTTGAGAGAATTGTGGAGACACTCAGATCCAAAGAGAAGAGCCTGTACAGATACTCATTCATTGGACATTTCTTGAGCTGTGGTTATTGAACAGTTCCTAGAAATTAAGAAAATGAAGCTTAAAGAGATTAAGTGAATGTGTACATGATTGCAAGATCGGGAACAGTAGTCTGTGACTTAAAACTCAGAATTTCTGTCTCCAATAGTAACTTAGAAAATGCCTAAGGAGCCAGGTGTGTCCTGAGTCTTGCAGGTGCTCAGGGTACAGGAAGGCCTATAGCACATTTCCCAAGAATATTGTGGGGTTGGGGATTTAGCTCTGTGGGTCTGGCATGTGCCTTGCAAACACAAGGTCCCTGGTTGGATCTCCGGTAACCACATACCAACCACGCCCACCAGCAATCAGTATCACACACCACAATGCCGGGCGTGGTAGCTCACGCCTGTAATCCCAGCACCCAAGAGGCAGAGGCAGGAGGATTGCTGTGAGTTCAAAATTTACCTGGGCTAAATAGTGAGCTCATAGCTTTATAGCCTGAGCTATAAAGTGGCCCCACGGGACAGTAACAGGCTAACTTATATTCCTAACAATAGAGAAAATCCCAGACCCTGTGTGGTTCTTGGAGATCATTTAAAAATTTTTTTTGGGATCATCTTATGAGGTGATATGCACAAGGAAGCCAGCAGACAGTTCCAGGTGGCAGGTGCAGAGTGCTGTGGGGCAGCCTAGGTGGAATGTAGTTCCACATGTAGAAGTCAGGAAGGCTTTTCTGAGTCCACTGCTTGTGAACTAGTGACCAGATTGTGTATCTGGTGGGTGTAGAGCTTTTTACTTTGAATGTGTGATCCAGTACTTAGTGCATGGTTCATGAACTCCAATGCTTGCTCACTGAATGAATTATCCTTTGTGGCTGCGATGCACTGAATCGAAAGTCCGTGTGAACTGGTACTGTGGTGTGCACCTGGAGGCTCGGCCACCCTGCAGAGGCTGAGAGTGCTTGAGGCCAGCCTAGCAATTTAGCCCTCTTGGAAAACAAACAAATGCAGAGGTCTATACTTCTGCCACGAAAGTTCATTTCCTTTGAAAAGCCTTAAATTTTAGGAAGATAGTCTTCAATGAAAAGCAACTCATGTAGTAGCCCTGCATAAATCTTTTCAGAGGTGAGGAAAGTGGTTGGGTTTGTAAAATCGTCTTGCCTGTAGATTAATACCAAGGCCCAGTTGCTTACTTTGAACCTTTTTCTTGTTGAGTACTTTTTAGATTTTTTGGAAGTTGCAAAGATGTAGTGAAGGTCTCCACGTACCCTTCACCCAGATCTTCTAACATCAGTGTTTTACATAGCCATATTACAGTTATCAAAACTAAGAAAAAGAAAATAAGAAATAAACACGGGGGATGGAACGAGAGACCTTGTGCTTTCCAGACAGGCACCAGAACCACTGAGCTAGATTCTTCCCCCCGCCTTTTTTTGTAGAGCCTAACATGATCTCATGGGGAAGACAATGTATGTTAAACACTTCTGGACTAACCCCAGTGTTAGGGTGATCAACAGCTACTTTAGACGGGAGAAGATAGAATTGTAGGTATAAACAAATGTGTTACCTGGCTGGATTATTCACAGTAATCTTTCAAGACTATATTAAACCATTTTACAGATGAGGTAAATTAAGTCAGCCAAGTTGCTTACAGTCATATAACTAGTATGTGATATAATATCAATATGAATCCCTTTCACTCTGGTTTCAAAAGTGATTACTGTTCTTTATACTGTATAGTTGCCCTCTGTGGTATGCGTACGAGTGGTTTGACCTTGCTATGCGGCCCATGCTGGCTTTGAATTAATGGCAGTCCTCCTGCTTCAGCCTCCTGGGTGCTGGGGTGACAGGTGTTCTCCACTGTGCCTAGCTTTGGCTACTTCTGAAAAATTGGTATTGTTTAGTTTGGTGCCTTTTGACCTGGTCATCACAATAGAACATTTATTACTTGCCACTTGTTTTTTTTTTTTTTGAGACAGGGTCTCGCTTTGTAGTTCAGGCTGGCCCTGAGCTCACTGTGTAGCCCAGGCAAGCCTCAAACTCAGCAATCCTCCCGTCTCTGCCTCCCGAGTGCTGGGATGACAGTCGTGAGCCACCACGCCCAGCACTGTGGTATGTGGTTACTGGGGATCTAACTCAGGACCTTGCGCTTGTGAGGCAGGTGCCAGAACCACTGAGCTAAGTCTCCGGCCACCACTTGTTTTATTTAAATGGAAATGTCTGAGAAATAAAATATGGATTTATCTCCTCTATCTGACTTGTATTATTACCGTGGGGGCGCTCAGGAGCTCTCATGTGGAAATGAGGTCTTCTTGGCTGCTGATAATTACTAACTCAAGCAAAAAGATGATTATGTGTTACAAAATGTTCCTGTTGAATGTTAAATGAAATTCATCTGTTTCATTTTTGAAGGAAATTGATAAGGCCTCCACTGCTCTCAGTATTTTTCATATTTTCTTTAGATACCTTCTCCCCATAGTTTTCAGGGCTGGTCAAAAGGAATTGCTTTTGAGGCTTGCAGGAATGTGGAAAAGCTGGCATCGTGTATATTCCTACATAGACTCAGTATGAACACAGCAGACTTTCCACCTGATGATCCCTAGTTTTACAATGAAAAAGTACTTAGTCATGAAGTATTTCTGCATCTTAGGGATTTTTGACTGAAGACTCTAGTGTTACCATTTTGTTTTTAGACTAGGTTAAGCTGTATGAGAGCTATGTTTTCCCTTTATATTTTGAAGTCAGAATGGTATTACACGGTAGTAATTTCATACTGAATGAAAGGCAGTGGAAATAGGATTCGGAACTAGTAAGCATTTTATCTCTGCTTAGAGGAGAAAGTAATTTTGGGCTCTTGTGTTTGCAGATAATGATAAACTATTTATCATTAGACCTTGACTTGTATTACTGTTGTCTATCCTGTTTAGGGACATGAGTCCTATTCCAGGCCCAAGGTTTTACATACTCACTTATGTTGTCTGTTGTCAGGGCAGTGCTCCCAGGAGCCTGATGGTTGTGTATTTAATATTCCTAGTTCGAGTTCACTTTGTACACAGCCATCAGCCCATAGCTGGAGCAGCCAGAGCGTTGCCTGGGAGGCAGTAGATTGGGAACGTGCACAGGAGGGACTGTCCTTGGACATCCGTACACGAGCAAGGCGACAGGTTCCAGGGAATCATTTTGGAACTGTCTTGTCGGCCTCGGTGATGCCTTGTCAAGTTAAAACATTCTTGTGCAGCGACTCTTGAAGAGTTTGCTGCTAACAAAAGGTATTGAGCTCAGTCTGTGTGGGAGTGTGCGTGTCTGTCAGCGGTACAGTATAATTTCTAAGTAAAGACTCGCAGCTCCTGATGTGATTTAAAACAGTGCATCTTCAGTGTACACATTTGACTTCCTTGTACCTCATCTCTGCTATACCTCGGTGCTCTGAGCCACACTGGGTTACTGTGGGGTCCTTTGGGAAAACAGCTCCGATGGAACCAAAGTGTCTCAAATCCTTCCCTGTTTTCCTTTGAGATTCAAAATCATAGAAAAATATCATAGTAAAAAAAGAGGGTGTCAGATTGCTCTGTGCTGAATGAGGTTGGTGCATTAGGAGCTCTGGGAGTCATTTTCCTCATTCTGCAGGGCATCACAGTAGATTCATCTTGAAAACACTCTTGGGTGTCTTTTTGCGTGTGTGTGTGTGTGTGTGTGTGTGTGTGTGGTCCTAGGGATCAAACTTGGGACCTTGTGCTTGCCAGGCAGGCGTGGTGCCACTGAGCTACATCTCGGCCCTTGGGTATCTTTGGTTCCCATCTTCACTTCACAGATGGAGAAGCCAAAACTCATGTAGGTTGCTTGTAACTTAACCTCAGGCCATAGAGATTCTTCCTGGAGATGAGTGACTCAAGAAAATTTTCTTTGGGTTCCTAGTGCAGTCTCTATCAAGCAGCAGACAGGCTCTTGGATCTTAACAGTGTTTTTCTTTTTAGATTTAAAATTTGGAATATTCTTTTTTTTTTTTTGAGCCAGGATCTCACTTTTTAGTTCAGGCTGGCCCTGAGCTCACTATATGTAGCCCAGGCAAGCCTCAAACTCAGCAATCCTCCTGCCTCTGCCTCCTGAGTGCTGGGATTATAGGTGTGAGATACCAGCCTGGCATTGTGGTATGTAGTACTGATTGGTAATGGGTGTGAGTCACCACACCCAGTATTGCTGTATGTGGCTACCAGGGATTGAACCAGGGACTTTGGGCTTGGCTAGGCAGGCACCAGAACCACAGGGCTAAATCTGTGTCCCCTAAAATTTGGAATATTCTTAGCTACATAGATCTTCCTAAGCAGGTCCGCATTGGATGCTGAAGAAGCCTGGAGCACAGCATGGTTTGTCTTGTTCTCTACCCCTCCTCTTCACTCTTGTTTGGCATTTCTTTTTGTAATGGTTTTTCATGTCTGCTCTTAAGACTTGGGGACTTTGGGTTAAAAGTAAGCATTACCAGGCTGGAGATTTGGTTCAGTGGTTCCGGCGCCTGCCTCACAAGCGCAAGGCCCTGAGTTCGATCCCGGTAACCACAAACAATGCTGGGCGTGGAGACTCATGCCCACCAGCCATCAATACCACATACCACAGTGCCAGGTGTGGTGGCTCATGCCTGTAATCCCAGCACTTGGGAGGCAGAGACAGGAGGATTGCTGAGTTGGAGGCTTGTCTGGGCTACATAGTGAGCTCAGGGCCAGCCTGAACTACAAAGGGAGACCCTGTGTCAAAAAAAAAGAGAGGAAAAAAAAAAAAGCATTACTCTATGGTTTGCTATATTTGTGCTTTATGTCTTTCTAATGTTGTAATATCCATGGGAAAGGGGAAAATGGTTTATTTTTGTTTTTCTCAAATCCCTTAGTGATCAATTTGTACACTGTAATTTTCATTTTTACTTCTTAATGTAATTTAAATCTCCTGAGTCATTGTTTGTCTGCAGTAGACCTGCCATAGTCTGAATCAGAACACGTTCTGAGGGTCTCGTGGAATGTTGGTAATGGGTGCCCCCTTGTTGAGGTGGCCAGTCTGTATGGGGACTCTGGCTTGAGAGAACTTCTCTTCTGGGTTTTGATCTCTCCGGGCTCATTTCATTTTAGTTTTAAATATGAATAGTGCAATTTTGAAACGGTCCTTTATAATTTAAACCCAGCCATTTAAACAAAGAGAATTAACTTGGCCTGAGAAACTTCAGTGTAATAGAGTACATGATACTCCATTTGTAGTAGCCAAAGAATTGGAAGGCTCCAGATATTACAGACATAGATATGTTGTAATAAGAACAGTGCACACAGGCCATCTTGTATTTCCAGAGTTCTTGAAGGAGAAAGAATGTATGTGGCTGGACATAGAAGCCTGAGTCTTAGGATGTTGTCGGGGCCTCCTGGTAGGACAGTGTGAACACTCAAAATTGGAATTTGTTGGGATGAGTGTGATGTTTTCCATGGTTGTGAACAGGGATAAAGGAGAGTAGGAGGAAGTGATAAGAACAGGAGGACTTACTTGAATCTGTCTCATTTTCTGTATTTAAAAAATGTTAACTAGACAATCTTGCTATGGTAGCAGTGTGTGAGGAAGAGTCTGTCTTTGGGAGAGAGCGTTATCCTGAAAGTACTCCCCATCCCTGTGTGTGAAGTACAGCAGCAGTAGTTGTGGCTTCTGTTTGTGTTGTTTCTAAAGAGGGTAATGGGTGGGTTCTCTCTCATTACAGCAAGAAGACAGATACTCTCAATACTGCTAGCTCTTGAGTACCAACTCGAGCCAAATTTTTGTTGTTGAAGTTACTAGTTTATGTTGTTGTGACCATTAATTAGGTATTTCTTTCCTGTGTAAGAAATCTTTGTTGGGTGCTGGTTTGTTACCCAAAAGTCCCTGTACTATTATTTTATTTCTATGCATGATATACTACACCACAGGAGACCTGGTTAGAAGCAGGAAAACACAGAGAAACAGAAGGTAGCCTGTGATTTTGTAGTTGAGGATATTTCTTGCAGCAGTTCAACTGACTATCTGAAACCCGCAAGGCATGTGTAATGCGATTATTTTAAAAATTCTTTGTGTTGTTCTTGGCATGATTTTTAAAATATTTATAGTGAAGGAAGTTGCACAGTTATAGCCACCAAAGGTCCTTCAAACCATAGTAAAATATAAATTATAACCTGGTAGCAATACACAAGTAGACTAAAGGTGGGTTGTCTGAGTTTTTTTTTTTTTTTTTTCCTAGATCTGTTTATGGAGAAGCCTTACAATCTGACGTGCTGGGAACACACTTATGATTCTAGCACTCTGGGAGGTTGAGGCAGGAGGATTGCAAGGGTATACCCAGCCTGGACACTTCGCCTCAAAATAAAAATGGTGGGGATAAAGTTCAGTGCAAAGGCCTTGGGCTCTATCCTTGGTACTGGAAGAGATCTCTTGCAGCTCAGTGTGATGACTGAGGCAGGCACAGGAGGCTGAGGTAGGAGGATCATAGCCTAAGCTACATAGCTAGACTGTCTCAAAAGAAAAAAAATTAGTTGAAGAATGGCAAAATCTGATACTTGTTAAAGACAAATATTATGGATGTTGGTTGTTTGAAATACATAATAAATACATACATAATAAATTGTAATAAAGTACATAATACTAATTGTAATAAAGTACATAATAAATTGTAACCTTGAGAACTGTTTGGAGAAAGACATTTTCATATAATGGATTAACTTCAAAAAAATCATTTGAGATTTTGGAGTAAATTTCAGAAAATTCTGATGAGTAGAACAGCTAGAGGATTGCTGAGTGGAAATAGCTGTGTGACCTGAAGCACGTCTTTTTTTTTTTTTTTTGAGACAGGGTCTCACTTTGTAGTTCAGGCTGGTCCTGAGCTCACTATGTAGCCCAGGCAAGCCTCGAACTCAGCAATCCTCCTGCCTCTGCCTCTCGAGTGCTGGGATTACAGGCATGAGCCACCATGCCTGGCACTGTGGTATGTGGCATTGATTGCTGGTGGGCGTGAGTCTCCACGCCCAGCGTTGTATGTGGTTACTGGGGATCGAACTCAGGACCTTGCGCTTGCAAGGCAGGCACCGGAACCACTGAGCTAACCCTCTGGCCCTTTTTTTTTTTTTTTTTTTTTGAGACAGGGTCTCGCTTTGTAGTTTCAGGCTGGTTCTGAGCTCACTATGTAGCCCAGGCAAGCCTTGAACTCACCAATCCTTCTGCCTCTGCCTCCCGAGTGCTGGATTACAGGTGTGAGCCACCATGCCCAGCATTGTGGTATTGATTGCTGGTGGGCGGGAGTTGCCATGCCCAGTATTGTTGTATATGGTTGCTGGGGATCGAACCAGGGACCTTGTGCTTGCAAGGCAGGTGCTGGAACCACTGTGCTAAATGTCTGGCCCCACGTCTTTGTTTTTTGAATAGAAGATCAGTTACTCTTTACATTGGCCTTATGTACTGTCTTCTGCTGTAACATTCAGTTGTATGTGGAAGCTCAAGTTTAAATGCTTGAGCTCTCTGTGTTGTAATACACTGCAGAATGCATGGCCCTGGACTCAGCTGAAGACAAAATGTTTGGCCCAATGTTACTAAGTGGAGAAGTATCATAAAAGGCCCTGCTTGTTGGTATTTTCACCAGCTAAATTACCTTCATTTTTCACATTGCTTTTTGAGTCCTATTTATTGTGACAAATTGTATCATTTCTGTTTTGATTATAAATGATAGTTTTCTGAGATTTCATTTTTATTTGTAGCACCTTATGACCCAAATTATAGATGTTTAGCTCTTTTTAAAGAATTGACTTGTAATTTATTTGGGCCCTAGGTCTTGCCTTGATCATTGTTGAGGCAGCAGAACAATTGTAAAGTATCTGCCTGTCTGCACAGTGCTGTTGTGCGCAGTGCCCTGTTAGACTAGAAAATACTATGGCTGCTGTCACCTACACTGAGAATTTGAGGTACGTCTTTGGCAGTGACGACGTGGAATGAGAAGTATGTGTTACAATGGAGGAGAATACCTTTGTGTATCCACATGGCAGAACAGTTACGGATGAGCCTTAGGATGGGTCCAGAAGGGGTAGGAGAAAGAGCAGGAGGTGTCAGAGGTCATAGGTGAGATGGGCTGAGAAGGGGACCTGCCTGCTGCTGGCTGTTTGCCTTCACCGGGCCAGGACAGATCTGCTTTTCTGTGTTTTTACACCTTGCCGTTTAATCTAAAGCCTTGCTTGAGAGAGTGTAAAGCTCCAAGTTCTGAGTTGTGCACCCAGCAGTGCGTTTGTCCTTCCACCCTGCGCGAGCAGCCCGAGACTGGTGGACTCTGTCCATTCAGTAGCCGTCCATCCCATGGGGACACATTCTGGAGCGGTGCTGGCCTGTTGCTACACTATGGTACCTTAATTTCTATCATAGGAGAGAAGAAACAGCCTAAATTTTTGCCTTTGTCCCTACTTTTGAAGAGATCACCATAGATGGCATAAATTTAATAAGAAAGCTTGAACATCATGGGTGGTGTTGGGATTCTCAGAATTTGAGAGATTTGATTTAGATACTGGGATAGGTTCCAAAGGGAAGAAGGGAAAGGGAAAATGTTTCCTCACTCTCATCTTTCAGTAGAAAGCTGATTTCTTTTGCAATTTCAGTTTTTCTTGCAAAGTGTTTATCCAAATTCTCCTATAATCACTTTTTTAAAAATTTGATTTTTTTTTCTATAATCCCAGCACTTGGGAGGCAGAGGCAGGAGGATTGCTGAGTTCGAGGCTTGTTTGGGCTACATAGTGAGTGCATGGCCAGTTTGAACTACAAAGCAAGACCCTTGCCTCCCAAGTGCTAGAATTGCAGGCTTGAGCCACCATGCCCGCCATTGTAGTATGTGGTAATGATTGCTGGTGGGCATGAGTCACCATGCCCAGTATTGTTGTATGTGGTTATGGATCGAACCAGGGACCTTGCGCTTGCTAGGCAGGCGCCAGAACTACTGAGGTAAATCTCTGGCCCCAAAAATTGCTTTTTTGAAGGTGTAAATGACTTCTAAAATGTATGATAGCCATTGTGAAATAGTAAGAAAAATGGCTTTTTTGAAGGTGTAAATGATTTTTAAAATGTATGATAGGTATTGTGAAATAGTAAGAAAATATTCAAAGGGAAAGGGGGGTAGTGGTAAGTAAAGAAGTGAAAGGAAAAATTTGATGGTTAAAAAAGGAAATTTTATGTGTATAGGGGGGTGGGGGATTGCAGGTGGGCAGGGGAATGGAAGAATGAGAATTAAGTCATGTCATGTACTGGCACAAATGCTCAGATATAAGGGATAAATTCGCTGTCCTGTATTTGTACTACTCCTAGTACAGTATTTTGAGCAGGTACAATCTCTTTATAGCTATTATTTCAATGTGACTGTTCCATCCCCACGTTGAGACTTTTCTGTGGTTGACCTACTTGACCACTAGCAGTGAGGTGAAACTGAGGTATATTCTAGGATCATTGTTCTTCTGCCTGTTTGCTTATACTTCAGAGTGTATATGAGGATACATTTTCACATTTAATGTATAGATAGATTAACTAGTTTTGATTCTACTTGAACAAATGAGATGTGATCTTTATTGTTGATACCTTCACCCAAAAGGAAAGCAGAGTTCCACAGGCAAGACAAGAGCTCTGTAGATTTTCAGCACAGTCTGTCATAGGGTTAGAAGAAAGGGATTATCAAAGTATGGAGGAGGGTGTGGTGACTCACGCCTGTCATTCCCCACTAGGGAGGCAGAGGCAGGAGGATTGCTGAGTTGAAGGCTTGCCTGGGCTACATAGTGAGCTCAGGACCAGCTTGAACTACAAAGCAAGAATCTGTCTCAAAAAACAAAACAACAACAAAAACCCCAAAGCACAGAGGTTTCTAGGCATAAGGGACTCTTGTGTAGGTATTACCTACCATAAATTGCCCAGTAATTACTATATTTTGAAGACTGTCCTTGCAATATATGTGAAAGTATGCAACTGATGAAAGATTGTCAGAGTAGCACCGTGTCATACACAGTATTAAGCATGAAAATAGCTTATGTGGATTGTACCATCGGAGTTCAGATTTATATTGGGATAACTGAACTGGCTGTTGTCCCTGGCTTTTGCTATGCATATTATTTCCTGCTATATTTCTATATCCTAATTAAATGGGAACATTCCATACTCTGATAATGAGAGAAGTGTAACATTAAATGACGAATCTATACAAAGTTTTTTTTTTTTTTGTGACGGGGATCGAACTCATGACCTTGCACCACTGTTCTAAATCCCCGGCCCTACAAAATGTTTCCTGACTGGTATGGATTCTCGAATTACTTTGCTAATACTTCCAGTACTATGTGAACAATAGAGGATGTCAAGATCTTCCAATAAATGCTAAATAATACAGTGGTTGTAATTAGTACATAGTGGTAGATAATTGTGTTATGAAATCTCTGACATACTATCTTCTCAAGCAAACTGTAACTATAGATAATGAGATTCTAGCTCGGCCTATAGTTATGTGTGGTCATGGTGGTGCTTTGTAAATATTCATACATGCTCTGAGTCAAGGAGGCTGCCACAGATGTCGGTGTTTTGAGTTGGGTCCATTCCCAGGAATCTACGGGTAACCTGCATGTGTGTCCAAAAGGGTCAGTATGTCTGCTTTGTCCTGCAACAGCCAACTATAGACCAAAGATGATAAAAAGAGCAAAAGTGATCTATATGGTATATGTGTTTATAAGAGGATCTTTCAGTTTGTTTTCCTTGTTGAGTTTTAAATCCTAACTTACAATTTTTTTTGTAAATATTTGTGAAGGCTTAGAGCATAGTATTGCTAATTGTTTCCTTTTTTATTAATTCATGATTTCATAGAAGGTGTTAACCAGCTTCCTCCCTGCTCTCATCTTAATATGGTGCTTGCATGTCACCTATTAATTTATGGGATCAGTTAATCTTTTATGGGATCACTTTGTAATGCATACTTAGGAGTTTCTTTCCACTGAGAAACATTGTCACTCCCATTATGGGTGTAGTGGTAATTTTTCTCAATTTCCTGAATGGCGTCACGTCTTTGAGTCAGGTGGAATTTCACACCTATTCTGTGGTTCTCCAGCTTCCTATATCATTATCGTCTGGTTACTGATATTCTCCTCACTCCCATTTTATCCTTATCTGTGAATTTAACATGTTATCCTTTCAAATTATTAATGATCTTAAATAGTCGATGCTGAAAAAGTGGCAAATGCAGTAAAGGCATCTTTCACTAATTCAGTTGCTGGCAAGCGTCTTGTTGGTGTGTCTGCACAGGGACTTGAAGTGACTGTGCTCACCTCTCTGCCTAGTTCCCACTGAATTGTCTGTTAGGTAGCAGAGCCCTTTTCCTGGTCACAGCCTGCGATAGCACAAGCCAGAGATCGTTCTCTCCCCACAGGGAGAAGCTGCAGAAATGAATCTCCATGATGAAATACATCTTATTCAAATTTGGTCCCTTAACAAAGAAAATTAACCATAATAAGCAACAGTTATAGTGGCTAGTAGAAATACACTGCTGAATTAGGCTTAAAATACTTCACCATTATACTGAGAAATTCTTTCAAAAGATTCAGGTGAACATTTGAAATTGTGTGGCTACAAATGTAAGTATTTAAGTGGAATGACACTACATACTTTAAATGCATGGTTAATATACAAGAATTAATTTTACATATATTTCTAATTCTAAGACTTTAGTGCTTATTTCAGACAAAAGGACTTTAAAGATTGCTGTTCAACAAAGATGCTAAGTGGATGTGCTTTGTTTAGAACTATGTATCTATTTTTATTTTCTCGTAGTTCAAATAAAAAGCTTACAGCTTTTGCATGACTTGATCACCAGAATTTAAGAGTGTATGGTAATACTTTCATGAGAAGGATATAGTAGCCAAAACATTTCTATGAAGAGAACCAATACAAAATTGTATTACTTTTACAGAAAATGATATGTGTGAATACAATATAAATTATAGGAACAATTAGTCATTGAAATACTTGTCAAGTAATTTTCTTAAATCTACTGATACTAAGGGAAAACTACCATAAATAAAGCAAGTCTTTAGATACTGACATAAAATGCCTTACCCATTTACCCACAAGGTGCTGAAGTTAGTGGCATTTTCACCTTTTTAGCATATTGAGAAATAATATGTTAAAAACTAGCTGCTGCTTTTCTTCACTTTTCCACTAAAATGAAGAAAATGTAAATTATTCCAAATTGCTAAGTATTTTTTGGAAATTGTTGAGAATGCAGTAATCATCTTTCAGAGTAGATTGTGAGAGAGGAAAGTCGGTATGGGCAGGAGAGGAACTGAAGGCTGGCACCAGCAGGGTCTGGGGTGAGTGGGGCCGCACCCCTTCACCTGTTGGTCATCACTGGAGAAGGAGCTGGGGAGGCAGAGGCCACTGCAAGGGGGCAGGAGCCTGTTTGGGGAATTTCAGAAATATTATTTATGTCCCCTTTAAGTCTGGGTATGAGAAGCAAATTGAACACAATGTTCATCTTTTTTTTTTTTTGCCTGAGTTGAGTAAAGATCTCTATTTGAGATATCAGTTGGTATTTTTCACTTAGATTATATGCATAATCTTTGAAATATGTCCAATTTATAATACATATCGCAGTAAGGAGGAGAATAAAAATATCATTAAAGGTTCAGATAAGTCTCATAAGTAAGTAAAGTCAATACTTACAGCTGGTGTATATAAACTAAATATTTTTGAAATTTCCAAACCTTTTCGCTCTGAAACAAAACTAATGGTGTGTAGTCACTACTTGAATTTAAATTATTGCTTTCTCCTCGTAGTGGAAAATGACAGGTGAATTTCTGTAATGACTCAAATGCAAAGGGTTTATGATATTCAAGGTTATTTATAGACTGCCATGAAAAGAGAAGAGATTATGTATTTCACTGTCTTAACTCAAATTTGAAAAAAAAGGAATCAGTGAAAATGGAAGAAAGTTTCAAACTTGACTGTTTTTATTTACAACTATTAGGTAATTATCCTTGATAATTTTCCTTGTATTAGAAGATCTCTGCAATTAGGTATGTTTCTTTTTTGTTTTCTTGGTTTTCTCCCTTCTAAGATAGTAGAAGTAGAAACATAATTATTGTACTGCTTCTTTATGACAACACTATGGTATGAACCTTTTTCAATTGAACTTCTGTAAAAGTGGTTGCATTTTATGTAGGGAATTAAAATATCAGCAGGTAAAGAGGTCTGACCCTCACTATCTGTCTCTCCTTTTGTGTCCCAGCCTCTTTTCTTACATAATAGTTTCTCTAGAAGACTTGTTACAAACTGATTTCCAGGGAATTTCTAAAAGCCACTGTACCCCTTTGAAATTCTTGGACGGCTTCCCTAGGTCTTTGCATTTCACAGTATGGACCATTGATATGTGTCAAAACTTTTGAGGTTTTAATATCAGAAAAGGGTCCTCATTTAATCTGTTAAAAATATGCCCAGTGTCTTTAGGGTACATTAACCTCATTCTAGTAGTGTCAGTTTACTAGAGGACCACCCCCCGCGCCGTGTGAATGACTGTGACATCACAGTTCTTTTTTCCTCTAAAAATAAAAAAACCATCCTTGAGCTTTGTTCTTATACATAAACAGTAATATTACAAGTGCTCATTAATTTTTCTTTGTTTTACCAAGTACCCTAGGAAGCTAAGCTCTTTTTTATGCTTGGTGAAAAGCACCTGTGAATGGCTCTCTTAGGCACCTTGTGGGTCTCTCCTCTTGCATTTTTTCCAAGCTATGAGATAAAACCAATGAAAAGGTGAAGACAAAGATGGGGTTGATCCATTGCAAAATGAATAGCATTTTGACATACTTCATTGTCTTAGTTGTGAGTGACTTGATTGAGGCAGCATGAGTGGAATTAAGTGTTTACATCAGAAGGTTTAAATATTCATGCAGCTCAAGGAAGAAACATGTGAAACTCAAATCTACTGGCTCAGTCACACAACAGTAGATTGAATTTCAGTAGTCGAGCCATAAATTGATGTAAAATTAAATCTTACCTGGCAGTGGTTGGTTTGAAGCTCAGGAATTTGAACTCTGGCTGGAAACAGGAAGCTCTGATCCCTGAAACGCTGCCTCTGCTCTCCTTTGGCGTTGCTTGCCCGGGTGCATCTCATTTCTTGTGGTGGTCTGGCCGTAGTCCCGATAATCCTATAGCATCAGCTTGGACAGCACGCGACAGATGAAGCCTCAATTTGGATAGGATTATAGTCATTGGAGGGTGAATTTCCCTTTATTTTAGGTAACGGCAATTGACCTGACCAGTGTTCAGCACTTATTAAAAATTCATTGAATATTTCAACAGAGAGAAATCCTGGTTGTTTATATAGATGTTTTTACCCTCTGGAAAAGTTTTGCTTGTCCATATTTCAGAATTACACTTGTTCCCAAATTTTGCTTCTTTAGAATTCTTAATCCAAACCACAAGCATAGATGTTCTTTTGCACCTTTCTCCTTGATTTTCTCCTTCGCAACTTTTCAGTCCATTAGCTTCCTTTCGGCAGAGGGTGAAGGGCTCCCTTCTGTCCTTGTGCTTCTGTGACACATAGTTCTAGTGCACTGGTGATTGAATAGTATGGGGAAAATCCAAAAGGAAGTACGGCTTTATCATCTCTCCGGACAGTGAGCATGCTTGGCATGAATGAAGAGCTGATAGGAGCTATTCAAATCAGACAGCAAACTGATGCCATGACGGTTTCCTACATAATAAACCCATTAATTACTTCTTCTGATGGACAGCAGCTCGCCCGGAAAGGCGGGAGGAAGGAGCGGCAGATGATCCTATTCCTGTCAGTAGGTGCTCTCTGAGCAGCTTGTCACCGAGCAGTGAATCCAGGCAAAGCTGCAGCTTGGGAGTGTGATCAGGTAGAATGGGCAAGAGTTGCTCTGACAGACAGTTAAGTGACGTATTTTTGGAGGAAGAAAGCTTAGCACAGAGGTAGCTGGAATAAGGTTCCAAAATGCTTTTAAAAATGTTGGTTTTTCCTTGTTAGTCTTTTTGGCTGGAAGCTGGCTGTTTTTTTTTTCCCTCTCTCTCTCTTATCTTTGTTATATATTATTGGCAGAAATTTTACTGAGTTTTCTCATCATAGTTTTCCCTAAAGAAAGAAAATGATTTTTTAAAGAGTATGTTGTTTTAAAATTTATGACAGATCCCCTCCCAGCCACACCTGTTTTTATACATCTCTCAGGAAAATACATTTTTTTTTTTTACTTTAGAATGAATCATTGTGAATCATCATTTGGTATAAAATTTAACAGTCTTGGTTGCAGTTTTCTCTTAGATGAAGTTCTGATTTATTGTATAAAACCATAGATCTAAAAATGTCAATTTCTTAATTTTTGTACTTCAGTTTTAAGATCTGGCACAAATCTGGTGGCGCAAAGCCACTTCCAAGGCAGGATTGTCCCCCGTTGCTGGGGAGTCCTGTCGGGGCCCCTCCTCATGGTGCTCCAGGCTCGCAGCGACAGCAGAGCTTGTGGCGCTAGCTCCCCCAAGGTGCATGCTGTGGGCTGCGTGTCTGTCATATGTTGTGTTATGGCATCGATGCTTGGAAACTTTGTGTAGCATTTTCCTGTGTTCTCAAATTATGCCTTGTCACTTAATTCTTGCTAAACTGGGAACATAATGTGTTTATTACTCACACATATGCCAGTCTGTTATTGGAAGCTCAGTAAATAGTTCTTGACTACGATACTATGTATAGCTGAGTGAAATAGGAAAAGGTGAGCCAGACTTCTTTTCTTTTTGAAGTTGGCTCTATAATTTTTTTCTGTAATCATCTATAATGTGAGCATCAGGAGAGCATTAGCAAATGTGTGGCTTCTACTGAGAACTTGGTGTGGCTTATGAAAGAGCAGTGACAAAGGGGGCCAGAGTTAGGGATGGTGAGTGTATTTTGGGTGCCAGTCCCCACTCTGGTGTAAATCATCATCTCCCAGTGGCCTGCCCAGAAGAGGAATTAATGGAAAACCATGGATTCAGGTGATGACTTGGTTCATCTTTTTCAAACCGAAACAGGTACACTTTGCCTTTGTAACCACCGTATTGTCTCCAAGATAGTGTTGTTGGCATCCCTGGTGTTGATCCTGTGGCCTGAACACTGCAGTTAGGTCATTTTTATTCTCAAAGGATAGATTTCTACTCCAGGAAAGAGGTTGCTTGTGTGGACAATGTAGTTCAGTGATCTCATTGGCTTTGTAGATATTTGGGTGGATGATTAGTCTCCTAAATTTGATTATGAGGAGAAAGAGTGTCAAGAAAATGAAGTTTTGTGTTCTCTTTGGTGCATAATAAAGCACTTTTTTGGGGGAATGTGTCAATTTCTACTTTTTTTTTTTTAGCTTTTTATTCTCACATGTAGTATCAACTTTCCAATTTCAACTATAAAGTTGGCCAAACAACTTCAAAAGTGTCCTAGCTTTGTAAATTTTAAAATCAAGTGAAAAATGATGCCTTCTACACAAGGGTGTTTCTTGCTGGAATCTAGAAATACATGCAAAGCTGTATTTGTGTCTTTAAAAGTAACTAGTTTTATAATGTAAAAAAGCTCCCTCTATGTTCTCTACTTTTTACTAGATGAATAGAAATTAGAGGCTGATAATTTCCTCAGTGGCAACTACTTATTTTTAGGACATTTCAAATATTCATAATCTGAATTGAGGGTGATGATCTTGTAGTTAATAAACTGAGAGAAAAAATTGTATTTTAAAAGTATTATAACATGTAATCTCCTAAAATGCATATCCTTTTTATTAGATATCAGGTCTTTGTTGGCTTACATCAAGCGAGGTAATTTTTTGCACATTAATTGCAGTAACATTTATTGATTCTTTGCTAGTTACAAACCTGTGTGCTCTGCTCTTTGGATGCACGTTTACTTTTAACAGCTCTGAGGCAGAGTCTCAAACTTTGTAAATGAAGAAACTCAAGTACAGAGAGAGAACTTGTTGGGTTTACCCGGGTACCAGATGTTAAATTGTGATGGGAATCCTGGCATGATACAGGACTAGTCCTGATTGGTGGTAAATAGCATTTCATTTAAATATGAGGCTCTCAGTATAATTTTAAAACAGTGGCTCCTTTCTGGCCAAATCAACATCCTACCAAAATGATATTCAGGGTTTCTGTGAGATTTTAGATGGTCTACAGATGACTCTAGGAGTTGACTGACTGAAAAGTTCCAGCATTATAGAAGGAATGTTTGCTTCCTATCTTACATTTTTGAGTTTATAAAGGAGTTTCTTTTTCTTTCTCATATTTCATATTTTATGATCTTCAATTTATAACATGTTTTAAATACCAGTCATCTGTTTAATTAAATCTTAAATTCTCAATTTAGTAATCCTAAAAAGAAAGCAGATCTTTGAATTTTTAAGGCATGGCTTCATGTGAAGTTGTATGAGTGAAATGTGTTTATTGGAAAAAAGAAACTCTACATGCTAAAAGGACAGAGACTAGATTTGTATTTTTAAATAATTAGAAGGAAACTTTATAGGTATCACATTTAGATAAGTTGATTGTAACTTTGTTTTAATTCAGACTTTGAGAAAACTTTCATTTGAAACTTCAGGATGTTCTTCAGCCAAGGCATCTACTTGTCCCTCTGATCTGGTCCTTAACCTGTGGCTTGGTGTTGGGCCTTTCCCTGGCTGTCCATCCGTCCTTCAGGTTTTCAGACTTCTTCTGAACTGAAGATTGCCACTAGAGGTCTCCAGACCACAATGCAGGAAGCTCAACTTTACACTCATACCCTGGTAAATGGAATAGCTAAGTTTCAGAGGAGATTGCTTACTAATATTTCTCATTAAACATTTACTATACGCTCCTATGTTTCAGGTCCAGGACTGCATTATGTTCTGGGAGTAGGTTGAAAAATAAGTGAAGATCTCTGTCCAAAGAAGCTCCTGGTTGAGCAGGGACAGCGTATTTGAATGAGCCCACCCATGCTACGTGCTTTCAGACACTGATTACTAGGATCCCTGGAATTCCAGGTTTGCCAAGGATCCACTGATACATTTGTACCTCTTCATCTGCAGCAAGATCACTGTTTGCCTGATGAGGCCTGATACTGTTATCTTGCTTGGTATCTTTGGCAACACAGGATTATTTGGATGAACTTGCTTTTTGTTTTCTGATGACTTTTCTCAGCAACTATAGGCATGTACTCTTAGAAAAATGTCATATATTTTGGAAACTTCCATTTCTATTTTGCTTTATTCTAGAGAATTTAAAAAAAAATCAGGTATCTAGGTCCCAGTTGCATCTCTTATCTGGTAGGGACACTTACTGAGAAGTATCTCAGGTAGCATGTGTCTAGGTATGCAGGGGCCCCTCAGGTTTCAGTTGGTCTCACATACAAACAACTTGGGTTATGGCTAGAATTTCAGTTTTAATTTGGGACCAAAGTCTTTGAGTTGTGGCCCAAATGATGGTCTTCCTTTGAAATGATGGTCTTCCTTTGTGAGGTTAAGTAAGAAATCCTGGGCCAATGTCTAAGGACACTGGGATCTGCCTGGAAGAAAGTGTGGCCTAAAACTATACAGGAGGGACTTGGAAGGCTGTGTAGAGAAGCTTGAGCCTCCCGCTGACCCTGTCCTCGATGACACTGTCACTGGAGCAGAGTCACAGGCTGCGGGTGGACAGTAGTGACTTGGAGGAGCTGTCGACTGTGGCACCTTCTGGCTGAGGAATGGCAGACAAGGAGCTCTCTGGAGAAGGGAGGGGGAGCATCAGCAATCAGTGCTGCAGAGTTCTTCTGAAATAAAATTCTGGCAGAATGGACAGAGCTACAAACACTTGTAGAGAAGACCCACCCAGAAAGAGAAAAAGCCAATTGTTGCATTCACTTGCTTAATGACACTGTCACAGCACACTACAGAGCAGTGTAAAAGACAGAAACAGACAATCTTCGATCATTTTTGGTTCTGAAAAAGTTGAGATTTAGTGAACTGGAGGCAGGTCCTTGTGGGCTCCAGACTCTGCCAAGCAGAGAAAGGACACAAGAGAGCCAGATTCCTGATGTTCTTATGGAAGGGGACTCTTTCCAAAAAAACAGTCGCTGCCTTCCTTTCTGTCCTCCTTTCCTGTAAGCCACAGATGTCAACCTGAATAGTGAGTAAAGTATGAAATTGTAAACTAGGTACATTTAATAACTTCTGGCTAATGCACTAGAAAAATTACTGGTGTTTCTGATTGGTTATGCACATTATACAACACTTTATGAAAAGGATAGGTGAGGGGTGGTTTGGCAAGTTTGGGTAGTTCCATTATTTCTTAGGGGAAAATAGTCTTTACTTACAACCACCTTGAGTTAAACTAATGCTCATGAATGAATTGAGTTTGTGAGTCAAGGGTCCTTCGTATTCTAAGTCTCTACAAAAAGCACCAAACACAATGTCTGGCCTGTGGATGGCAAGTGCTCAATAGATGTCAGCAGTTGTTACTATAAAACTTGGCATACTGGGCTGGAGATTTAGCTTAGTGATTCTAGTGCCTGCCTAGCAAGCGCAAGGTGGTCCCTAGTTCAATCCCTGATAACCACAAAGAACAATACTGGGTAGAGTGACCCATGCCCATTGGCAATCAGCACCACATACCACAAATGCCTGCTTGGTGGTTTAAGCTTGTAATCCCAGCACTCGGGAGGCAGAGGCAGAGGCAGGAGGATTGCTGAGTTAGAGGCTTGCCTGAGCTACATAGATGGGACTGTAGGCAGAATTTAGTGTTGCTACTCATTTTAAGCATTACATTTTAACATTTTAATCATTGACCGTAGTTGCTTGGGGAGGTTTTATTTTGAGACAGGCTCTTTCTATAGAATCCAGGCTTGCCTTGAATTTGTTGTGTAACCCAGGCCAATCTCAAACTTGTATCGATCTTCCTGCCTCAGCCTCCTGAGTGCTGGGGTGATAAGCATGTACCTACCATCCACCACATGCAGCTTGGAGTTGTTTATTTTTTGGTACCAGGGATTGAATTCAGGACCTTGTGCTTGCGAGACAGGCATGGTGCCACTGGGCGACATCCCCGGCTCTTGGAGTTGTTTTCTTTAGCACTATCTGTTGCATATTAGAAGGACTAAAATTTTGGCAGGGTCATGATCACCTTAATGATTATACTTTTGCATACAAATTTCACATGAATAAATATTTTGAACTAAATACCAATTGTCAGTTTCAAAAGAATTTACGGGTGACGTTGGGAAAGTGACAAGGAAAATATTCAAGTTTAGGCTGTGATAAGGCAGCCTGACAATTTGTTAGCCTCTTTCATTTAACAGTGGTTTTATGGGGAATTCTGAAAATTAGGAATTAGTGACTTTTTGGGGAGGGGATCTATTTTTGAGAGTAAAACACCTTTGTACATATACACAGTGGAATACTTGAGCCGTAAAACATGAGATCTTTATTAGTTGCTTCAACATTGGTGGAAATGGATATCATGATGCTAAGTAAAATAAGCCAGGATTTGGAAGATAAGTGCAGTGGGCCAGCCTATAATCCTAGCTCTCTAGGAAGTTGAGACATGGGGATTGTAAGTACAAGACCAGACTGGGCAACTTAGTGTGACCCTGTCTCTTAAATAAAATGAAATGACTGGGCATGTGCTTTACTGGTAGAGTGCTGGGTAACATGTACAAGATCCTAAATTCGCTCCCCAATACTATGTGCACGCACACACACACACACACACACACACAGTGCTACACAAATTCATGTAGAGTATGAAATGTTGATCTCATAGAAGTTGCGATCATTGAATATTTACAGTTCGATGAAAGCAAGATCTGCGGTGTTCTTGTGCAGGACAGTAACTATTAAGAACAAAGTGCATTTAAAAAGCTAAAAAAAGATTTTAAAAGGTTTTCCCATGAGGAAATGATAAATATTTGAAGAGAGAAATGTTTACTTGACAGAAAAACATATGTATTGTGTACACATACCAGACATTATATGGGAATCCCATTAATCTGTACATTTTTGTGTATCAGTTAAAAGAATAAAATAATAGGGCCGGAGGGTTAGCTCAGTGGTTCTGGCGCCTGCCTCGCAAGCGCAAGGTCCTGAGTTCAATCCCCGGAAACCACATACAATACTGGGCGTGGAGACTCACGCCCACCAGCAATCAACACCGCATACCTCAATGCTGGGCGTGGTGGCTCACACCTGTAATCCCAGCACTCGGGAGGCAGAGACAGGAGGATTGCTGAGTTCGCGGCAGCTTGCCTGGGCACCATAGTGAGCTCAGGGCCAGCCTGAACTACAAAGCGAGACCCTGTCTCCAAAAAGAAAAAAAAAAAAAAAAAAAAAAAAAAAAAGAATAAGATAATAGACTCTTTGAAGGTATGTGGAAGTTAAGAAATTAACCCAGGTTTATAGAGTTTGTGAGTGGCAGAGCCATCACGGAAATCTAAGTATTCTGTGCTCTTATTTATATTTATTTTTGTGGTACTGGGAATTGAACTCAGGCCCTTGTGGGTCCAAGGGTGGCCCGGTACCACTGAGCTAAATCTCCAGACCTTTCTATACTTTTATTTTTGAGGATGAGTGTAAGTAACCTGAGTGCCAGGGGAACTAAGATGAGCAAATCCAGTAGAATGTTGTGCTCTCACATATAAAGTGTGGAATGCTTCAATGTTTAGGTGAGTACTAAAAAGCATAGTCTCAGAGATAAGCTGTATGGATGACTAGAAATGAGAGTGATGTTTTTGGACTCAAAGATATTTCAAGGAAGTTAATACTGTAAATTCATTTAAATAATTGCTTAAATATGTAAACATTCTGGAAGCCTTACATAGTCACTTCCTGAGTTCTTGGAACAAACCCTGAGGAGTCTGAGCTGGGACAGTTTTCATTTTATACTTAGATGAATTATTTGAAATACAAAAGGGAAAGAAAAGCTCCAGAAGTGGTGGTAGTACACAAAGCCCTTGGGGATATCTCCTCTAAGGACTTTGGGGATAAATTGTGTTCCACAGGGATAGAAGCCCACAGGAATAATGTCGAACTCTGAGAAACGGCCTCTCGGTGTAGTCACAAATAATCTTGATCATAATAGTATGATGGCATACTATTATGGCATAATAGTAAGATAGGCACTGCAGCAGGTTTTTGAGCAAGGGGATCCCATGATGTGATGTGGTTTTAAAGGATCTTGACAGCATCTCTCAAGAGCCTGACATTAGACTGTCCTAGACTGTCCACCCCGTCCTCTCCCACACTCTCTTGTGCAACACCCCTCCCCCCTCACACCCAGCCAAAACCAGAGGGGTACTTTGGAGATACAAATGATAGAATTTGCAGGGACTGGGTGGTTGTATAACACAAGGGAATATTGATGCTTACAGATGAGCAAAGTATTCTTGCACAGACCTCAAGTGTTTGCGGAAGAAAAGAATTTCCAGACCCACGACCCAGCTTGTTCGGTGTTCTTTCTTGATCTTAAGGCCTCTTCCTAAACCTGCCTTTGTCAGCGAGTGGCATCCTTGCCCACAGTTATTGCAGGTAGACTCCTGGGCTCATCCTCCATGCTGTATTCCTCTGTTACACCAAATACTTAGATATAAGCAAATTCTATCATTTATGCCTCCAACATATCCCTCTAATCTGTTGCTCTTTAAAAATCAGTGTTATTGGTACATTTTAGATATAATCACATTCATCATAGGGATTTGTACCTGTACGTGATATATCTTCTTTTACCCCCATGCCTCTCCCCTCCCTACACCCCTTCTCCTCCTCATTTGTAAAGGCTTTGTTTGCATTTTTTTCTTTCTCTTCCTTCCTCTCCCACTCCCCTTCCCTTACTCCCCTTTCCATGTGAACATTTTCTATTCCCCAGTGTCTATTATACTATTATCTATTTTATTTTGGTCCTTAATTACCCTTTCAGATTCTGACACCAGAGAAACAATGATAAACATGGGTCCAATTACGGCCTCAAGGTGCATCCATTTATCTAGAAATGTCTCAGGTTTATCCTTATTTATGGCAGCATCTGACTCCACTGTGCAAAAACCCCCACATCTTCTTAATGGTTGACGGGCATTTGGGCTGTTTCCAAGATTTAGCTGTTAGAAACTGCAATTATAAACATGGATGCACATATCCACTATACTATTAAACTTTTAATCCTTTTGGGAAGAAAACAAGGGAAATAGCTGGGAAAGATACCAAGAAGAAAGAATACCTGGGTCAAATGGTACCTATAGTTTAGGTTTTGAGAAAACTGATTTCTACAGTGGTTGGATCCCACTACACTCCCATCCAGAGTGCAGAAGGGTTCTATTTTCCACACAGCCTCACTAGCATTTGTTATTGGTTAATTTCGTGATAACAGCTGTTCTTTCTGGAGTGAGATGGAACTCAAGTGTTGTTTTAATTTGTATTACTCGAATGACCAGTGATGTTGAACATGTTTTCATATATTTATTTGGCATTTGTACTTTTTTATCTAGGGAGTGTCTATTCATTTCAGATGCCATTTTTGGATGGGTCTTAAATGTGGGGTTCTACTTTTTTTGAGTTCTTTATACATTCTAGATATAGTCCTTTGAAGAACAGCTGGCAAATTTTTTCTCACCCTGTGGGTTGTCCATTCACTTGTTGGTATATTTTTTTTTCCTTAAGCTGTGCAAAGCTTATTAATAAGATGAGATTCCCAGTTGTAGATTATTTGTAATATTTCTGGTGCAATCATTGTTTTTGTTCATAAAGTTTTTGCCTATACTTGGGTTTTAAAGAGTTCTACCTACTAAATCTTACAGTAGATTGTAGTATTTCTGTTTTAACATTCAGATCTTTGATCCATTTCAGTTTTGGTTTAGTGCATGATGAGAGATAATGGGTCTAGTTTCAATTTTAGGCATGTGGAAAGCCAGTTTTCCAGCACCATTTATTAAAGAGGATATCTCTTTTCCAGTGAAGGTTGTTTGGCAACCTTCTGAGAACCACTGAGCTAAATTTCTGGCCCTGATTTCAAAAGTAAAGTGTCTGAGTGTGTCTGGAGTTCTTTTTGAATCTTCTAATCTTTTTTTTTTTGAGACAGGGTCTCGCTTTGTAGCTCAGGCTGGCCCTGAGCTCACTATGTAGCCCAGGCAAGCCTCGAACTCAGCAATCCTCCTGTCTCTGTCTCCCAAATGCTGGGATTACAGGCATGAGCCACCATGCCCAGCTTCTAATCTTTTTTTTCCCCAGTACCATGCTATTTTTAACCTCATAGCTTTGTAGTATAATTACGAGTCAGGGATGGTAATCCCACCCGCATTGCCTTTGTTGCCCAGAATTGCTTTTGCTACTTTAGGTCTCTTACGGTTGCAAATAAACTAAGATTGTTTTCTCTAAATCTGTGACCTATGCCATTGATATTTTGATCAGGATTGGATTAAATCTCTAACAATTTTGGAAATAGTCATTTTCACCATAGTGGTTTTTCTTACCCAAGAACAAGGAATATCATTCCATTTTCTGATTTCTCCTTCTATATCTTTTTACAGAGTACTCTACTTTTCAGTGTAGAGGTCATTTGGCTTAGTAAATTATTGTTCAGTGGTAGAAACTGTCTGATTTCTTTCTTTTTTTTTTTAGACAGGATCTTGCGTTATATTTCAGGCTGGCCCTGAGCTCACTATGTAGCTCAGGCAAGTCTTGAACTCAGCAGTCCTCCTACCTCTGCCTCCTGAGTGCTGGGACTACAGGTTTGAGCCACCAAACCCAGCATTTGTGGTATGTGGTACTGATTGCTGGTGGGTGTGAGTCACCACGCCCAGTATTGTTGTATGTGGTTACTGGGATTGAACCAGGGATCTTGCGCTAGCTAGGCAGGCACTGGAGCCACTGAGGTAAATCTCCGGCCCTGATTTCTTCTTTGATTTCATTTGTAGCCCATTAGTTTTTCAGGAGGTGTTAATTTCCATATGTTTGTAAAGTTTTTTTGTTTTTTTTGGGTTTCTTTGCTATTGATTTCCAATTTGATTGCGCTATGGTCTGATAATATGCATGGTCTGATAACATGCAGATACTATACATGACGTATTAAAATAATTTCAGTTCTTTTGCATTTACTTAAACATGTTCTGTGAGCTGGTATGTGATCTGTTTTAGAGAATGTCCCATGTGCTGCTGAGAAAAATGTGTATTCTGATGTTATGAAGTTTAATACTCTGTAGACATGTATTAAGACCATTTGTTCAAAAGTTTGTTTTTTTTTTTTTTTTTTTGAGACAGGGTCTCGCTTTGCAGTTCAGGCTGGCCCTGAGCTCACTATGTAGCCCAGGCAAGCCTCGAACTCGGCAATCCTCCTGTCTCTGCCTCCCGAGTGCTGGGATTACAGGCGTGAGCCACCACGCCCGGCTGGTTTAGTTTTAATATTTGAGTGTTTTTCTAGTTGATCTATTTGTGACAGTCGGTCAATGAAGCTCCCCAATATAACTGTATTAGTGCTTATATGATTTTTCATGTGTATTGATACCTGTTTTATATAATTTGGTGCACTGGTATTTTGTGTATATATATTTCTGATCTCTTCCTCTTGAATTTTCTCTTTACAAGGATATAGTGACCTTCTTTGTGTCTCCGAATCAGTCTTGGCTTAAAATTCACTTTCTCTGCAAATGGAATAGCTACGTCTGTTTCTTTTCCGGGTTCCAGTCTCATGGAATGTTGTTTTTCACTGTTTGACTTTCAGTTTATGAATTTATTTTTGAGTCAAATGTGTTTCTTAAATGCAGCATATTGTTAGAACTTGTTTCTCAATTCATCCTGCCAATCTGTTTCTTTTGACTGGTGAATTGAGACTATCAACATTGATGGTTATTACTGATACGCATTGACTTTACCTTGTCACTTTATTTTCCTGTTCTTGGCTCCCTTTTTTCCTCCTCTGTTCAATTTCTTGCCTTGCCTGGTGGATTTATTCTGTTTGGGTTCATGGAATTGTAATCCTTATTCTCTCTTTCTAGAATATCCTTCAGAACACTTTGGAGTGCTAGTTTGTTGTCCATGAATTTCCTTAGGTGTTCTTTGTCATAGAAATATCTTATTTCTCCATTAATTTTCAAAGATAGTTTTGTGGGGTACATTGGGCTATGTTTGAGATTTTCTGTTAATGCTTGAAATACTTCACTCTAAGCTATCCTTGTCTTGAGGGTTTGTGTTGAGAAGTCTACTGTGATTTTGATGGACTTTCCTTTATAAGTGATTTTTTATTTTCTTTAACAGTTTTTAATATTACCTTCTTATGGGCCAGGGATTTAGCTCAGTGGTTCTGGGGGTCTGCCTCAGCAAGTGCAAAGTCCTAAGTTTGATCCTAGGTACCACATACTGTAGTGCTGGTCGTGAGACTCACATCTGTTATCTCAGACTATGGAGGCAGAGACAGGAGGATTTCTGTGAGTTCAAGGCTAGCCTGGGTACATAGTGAGCTCAGGGCCACCCTGAACTACAAAGTGAGACCTTGTCTCAAAAACAAAACACAAAACCAAAAAAAAAACAACACAAAACATAACAACAGCAAAAAAATTACTATCTTCTCGCTGGGTGTGGTGACTCAAACCTGTAATCGCAACACTCAGGAAGTAGGGGTAGGAGGATTGCTGAGTTCAAGGCTTGCCTGGGCTAGTAGTGAGTTCAAGGCCAGTTTGAACTACAAAGTGAGAGCCTGTCTCAAAAAACAAAAACCAAAAAAACTTCTTGTGTTGTATTTCTCAAATCTTGACTATCATATGCCTTGGGAAAAACTTTTTTTTTTTTTGAGACAGGGTCTCGCTTTGTAGTTCAGGCTGGCCCTGAGCTCACTATGTAGCCCAGGCAAGCCTCAAACTCAGCAAGCCTCCTGCCTCTGCCTCCTGAGTGCTGGGATTACAGGTGTGAACCACCATGCCCAGCATTGAGGTGTGTGGTACTGATTGCTGGTGGGTGTGAGTCACCATGCTTGGTATTGTTGGATGTGGTTACTGGAGATTGAACCAGGGACCTTGTGCTTGCTAGGCAGGCACTGGAACCACTGAACTAGATCTCCAGCCCCCCCTTGCTATTTTTAAGAAATTTTTCTTTTCATGATCACCAACAGTAAGCCTGGCCTCTATATCTGATATTGTCTTTAGATTCGCTGATTCTGCTGCATCTACTCTCAGTAGAATTTTTAATCTCCTGGGTATCTGTTAAGATCTATTTAATGGATTCCATTTCTTTTCTATGTTGAGCATTCATAGTTTCCATCATTTTCCTAAGCTCTTTGTTTAAAAGTTGAATTCTTTACTGGTACATTTTATATACAGCTCACAGTCACACTCAACATTGGGGAATTTGTACCAGCATATGACCTGAGTTAATTCTCAGTTATACCCGTATCCCCTCCCCTATATACATATGCTTTTTTCTTTTCAAATCATATTTATTCTTTCCTGTCATTACTTTCCCGCCCCCTTTCCCTTTGAATTTTTCCAATTCACAAAAACTGTCATACATTCTAGAACTCATTTATATCTACAAATTTTCCTACCAGAGAAAAGATACAGAATTTACATATCCGCAATCTATTTCACTTATTAGTGTGTCCTCAAGGTGTGTCCATTTGTGCATAAATCACTCAGACTTGTCATTCTCTATGGCAGAGTAATACTCCATTTTATAAAAAACCTAAATTTTCTTTATCCAGCCTCCAGTTGATGGGCATCTGGGGTGTTTTCAAGATTAGGCTATCTCAAACTGAGCTGCTATGAACATGGGTGCACATATGTCTTTGCAATATGTTTCTTTAATTCTTTTGAGTATATTCCTAGCAGGGGAATTAAGCTCTTCTGTTTTTTAAATCTGTATCTTCTAGAGATTCACTAACCATGTCTTTGATTATTGTCACTGGCTCTTTAGTCATCTGAAAAATTATTTCTACTTTGATTGTTTTCTAGAGCTTTACTCATGTTCTGTTATTTTTACTGTTATTATCATTCAGAGTCTAGGTTGGTGGCTTTCAGGTTTTTTTATTTTGTTGCCCCCCAGGGTTTGCTTCTCATGAGCTAAAAGTCTGAGGTTGCACCTTGCTTAAGTGTTTTGTTATTTTTTTTTAAATTTAATTTCTATGTTGATGCTTGTAAATTGCTTATGGTATGTAGGTTTATTGCTAGTATTGAGAACCCTTAGGAAATGACTGCTTCTTGGAGATGTCTTCCAGTTGTAGCTGGCTTTTGAATTTTACTTCATTATACAGAGGATAAGAAATTGCTGCCTGTTTAGCCTAGCGCCTCGTTTTTTTGGCACTGGCCTATGACATTGTTTATGACCCTCAGGCAACCTCAGTCTTGGCATGTAAGGAAGAACAACTGATTAGAATGACCATGTCACCTTGGCTACAGTAGTATGATTAGTAATAACAGTAACATCAAGCAGAACTTAGAATAGCAAACTGTGGTAACTATTAATTTTCTACCTTTAGCCATATGAATAAAATTGCACTTACATATAACAACATCTAAAAATAGGAAGTTCTATACAGTAAAAATCCTTTCAGTATGGCAGTTTTACCCTCAGGGGAGAAAATTTAAAAGGAGATGAGGTAAAAATAGAGAAATAATGAAGAGAAAGAGATTAGTAGCAAGTCTGAAGGACTAAATTACAAGATTTGGGAAACTGGTGCAGAAGACAGGAGGGAAAAAAGAGACAAGAACTGAACAAAACAATACAGAACTGGAAATCATAATCACACTGATACAAACAAGGACAGACATCAAGAAAAAAGGGAAAAGAAAAAAAAAGTCTACTCCAGGGCATGTCTCTGCTGTTCCTGGTAGACAAAGGGGGCAGATAGAGCCCAGAAGTGTATGATCCCAGCAAGCCAGCAGAAGAATTACAGTGGCCTGGTCAGTCTGGGCAAGTCTGCCTTTTAGCTCCACTAAAGTTTTTCCTGTTCTTTATTGTTGACTATGAAGCTGGGACATGAATTGTTCAGCCTACAACATTCCACATGTGTCCTGCCAGTTTGAGCTCAGTTCCCTGACGTTGGGTGTCTGCACAGCTGTACTTCACCCTGACACTGGGAGCTGCTAGATGGAGCCAGTTTGGACTGCTCTGAGTTCAGTTGTCCTCTTTCCAAAATGGTGACCAGCCCATGGGCCATTTCCAGGGATACCGGAAGCAGACTGAAGTCATCAGCCACTGCAGTCCATAGCATCCAGTGCTCTGTCACTGGTGTGTTTCTTCGTAGAGGCCTCTTGGGTTCCCTGTAGTCACTATACCTTTGCAATTTTGAGCCACTGTCCCTGCTCAGGGAGAAAGTGCTGGTTGCTGCCTCCCTCTTCTGTGTTGAGGTCCCTCGCCTTGCTCTCTGTGTGGGTTCCGCTCTTGCTTCACATCCTTGCTACGTCCCAGGGACCCTCTTCCCTCCTCTTTATTTTCCCTACACTGGTATATTCAGCATCTGGACTCCACATCTTGGAGAGGCTGTTTTTCTACTGCTTACAACTATCATCTTCCCAGAAGCTCTAACCTGTTCTTGATGGCTTTTAACCTCACTCTTGTTTCCACCATTTACATGTAACACATACTAGTCATACCTTCACTCCTGGCAAATATTCTAAGGAGATTGGAAAGGAATTGATAAATTAGTCTTCCTGTGTGGACTGTGGTTTGAGCAAAACCACTCTAGGAAATATGCTATCATCTGTGCTGTGTCCAGACCTGATTGAGAGTCATCCCTTTAACATGTTTTGTGAGTGGTTTTTGAGGCACCATTTTTGTTCAATTAAAAAGTGTTGTCTTGGTCATACTGGTTCATAGGCAGGAAGGGACACTGTTCAAAGTGATGGTTGGGTACCTCTTTCTCTAGGTGAGAATGCTGAGAACCTGAGAGGTTGGCCTTCACCCAGACCTTGCATTTTGTTCACAAGAGTTGAAATCCAGTTCTTTGAGACATAATCATTTATTTCTGTTTCTTTCATAGGAAGATTCTTATGCACAGTAACAGAAATGAAATGTTTTACAAGAAATGTATTTGATAAGGTAAAAGCATCATTTCTGTGGTGGAGAGAGATCATGTTTCTAATCTGATTTATAAGGTAGCCCTCCACTGAGCAGTCTGTCACCTAAAACACCTGCATCGCAGGTGGATGTGGATGTATGGAGGTGACAGGGGAGGGCTCTGTTCCTGAGCAGCTTATGGAGCAGAGGTGACAGCCGTATAATGGAACAGTGTCACAGTGTGATGGCCACAGAGGCATCACTGAGATGGATGGTAAGTGGGGCTTCTGCAGGAGAGAATACCTAGTTGACCTGGGAAGATCAGAAGGTCAAAAGCAAGATGAGCCCGGTTTAGGTTGGTGGCAAAAATTGGGTAGTTGATCTTTGAACACCTGAAAGAGTAAATTTTATTTTTACTTTTTCAAACCTATTTTGTTTATTTATCTCAAAGGGGTTATTCTGAGATTAAAAATTTTTTAAAAAATATTTCTAATGGAAGTGGCAACAAGATCTGACACACACAAATCCTCTGTCTTCTTCCTCCACTTAACCCAAGTGTTCTAGTTGCCATAACAACCTGGTTTTGGTACTGTGTCTGCTGCTGTGGTTGAGATTGTGTTAGCAGTTCCATTATAAGCTGCAGTTTTCAGAGCTGAAAAATTCAATGTCACATTCACAGACTGGACTTAAAAAAATTTCATCTGTTGATTTGATTTTCCTTCATGGTTAGGTATCCAAAGTCCCCCTTCCACACACACCAGTTTTGGGGTGTAAGATTATGCTTCTGTTAATATGTGAATATTTTATTGCTAATAGAAACCTCTCATTGTGAGCAAGGCTTTTATAATGAGAAAATTGAGGCCTTGAAGGTTAGAAGACTGGCCCAAGGACTGAGCATTCAACAGGAAGTTTAGTAGCTAAGGCACTAGAGCACGATGTTGGAATTCAGGAGACTCCTTTGACTAATGATCTCTTTGATTAAATCTCACACTGCATGCCTTCAATTAGCTTGAATATGTGCATGTGTGTTCTGTGTGTATATATTATAGCACATTGTTGTCATGCACAATGTTGAGAGACTTGTTCTGTCCATTTGCCATTACACTAAACTTCTCCAGGCTAGGTGCTATGTCTTACTCATGGTAATTTCTCCTACATTTCCTGAGAAAGACCAAGTCTACTGTTTTTTGCCGTCATTCCTGTTTCTCTGGTTTTTATCCTCCTCTGCTGCATATTCCTAGTCCTTGGACATGGTGACCTGTTAACTAGCATGTTATAGTCTGATTCCTGGGACTCTCAGATCAGAGCATGTGATGGAGTGGGAGGAGCAGGGAAGAGACAAAGGAGGGTATTGGGGGCAGGGGGGGAATGTAGAAAATGTCTTTCAGGGCTGTGGGTATGGCTGATGCAGAGGGAGCCTTGGAAGGTTGCAGAGGCAGTAAGGGGCCTAAAGATAGATGTGTATTGGACTTGCTGCTGAGGAACTTGAACTTTACCTAGCAGGTAATGGGGACCTAGTAAAAGGTCATAAGCAGGGGAGCGGTGTTTAGAGACTGCCTACAACTATTCAACTGTTCAAAGATGGTAATTTGCATGAAAAGTACAGTTCAGATACATAAGGACGTGTTTAGTTGTAGGAAGATGTAAGCACGAAGAAGGGACCTTTCATTCTGCCCATGAAAGTAATATTTCAATTGGATTTTAGAGTGTAGTCGGGATAACACTGGGCAGGGCAGGGTGCTCTGGGGTAGTGTATTGGGGAAACCACCTCGACTCTGCAGGGGTCAGTGCAGTCTAGGTGGGAGGGCCTGGATATGCCTGGCTGAGACCGAGTTACCAAAGGGTCTGGTGCCCCCTGGAGAGAGCAGACTTCGTGCTCTATACAGAAGGGAATCATAGGCTTTTAAAAATTGAAGTGAGCCGGAGGTTTAGCTCAGTGGTTCCGGTGCCTGCCTTGCAAGTGCAAGGTCCTGAGTTCGATCCCGGTAACCACATACAATGCTGGGTGTGGAGACTCACGCCCATCAGCAATCAATACCACATACCACAGTGCTGGGCGTGGTGGCTCATGCCTGTAATCCCAGCACTCAGGAGGCAGAGACGGGGATTGCTGAGTTTGAGGCTTGCCTGGGCTCCATAGTGAGCTCAGGGCCAGCCTGAACTACAAAGCGAGACCCTGTCTCAAAAAAAAAAAAAAAATTGAAGTGAACGAATCAGACGCGGTGGCACATGTCCTGTGAACTCAGAACTCAGAAGTGGAGGTAGGAGGATGGCATGTTCATCTCCAAGTAAAGTAGAAAGGGCTGGGGTCTAGCTCAGTGCTTCCTAAATTCAGTCTCCAGGATAGGAAAAAAAAAAGCGGGGATGGGGCGGGCAGTGAAAGACCTTGAGCTGACCTGAGATGTGGAGAAGCAGCTGTGCAGTTTAGAAAAGGAATTGGAGGAGAGTGATGGAGTCTGTTCTTTTGGACAAAGTAGAAGATAAGCATCTGTTGAACTGAAAGAGTAAGGTTAGATGAGATATGGCAGAAAAGGGTCAAAGGAGAGATGCTTCAGGGTAAGTTTGTGGGGAGAGGGATTGGAGTTGAGCACAAAGGAGGGGGGAGGAAGGAGTTAGGCTGCAAGTGGGTTATTTTACCATTTATCACAGTACGGAAAACAGGTGGAAAGACAGCTTTGGCCTAAAGATAATTAAAAATTACATCCAAATTTTAAAAATGGAGGTATTAATTGCCACATACAATGCTCACATTAAAGCCAGCAGTCTGATAAGCTTGAACAGTTTGTGTATGCCTGTGTGACTGCCGCTGCAAAGAAGTCGTAAGTGCGTGTCCCATTCACCGGGGCAGCCTGGTAAACCACAGGTAGCTGTGCCCAGCTCACATCTGAGATGTAGCAAGTCTGGAATGGAGGCAGAATTTTTATATCTAACAGTGCCCAGCCGCCACTAGTTTAGGGACCATATTTTGAAACCTTCTGATATGAAATGTCAGCACCAATCCACAAAGGCCCTCTTCTCTTTTGCCCCTCAGGCAACTGTATTTTAACTTCTATCCTCATGGCTGGTTTGCCTGTTTGTGGACTGTATTCAAATTGAATTATGTAGTATTCTTTTATGTCTTTTCTTACATAACACAATGGTTTTGAAATTCATCTGTTAATGCATGCATTTTATTCCTTTTAATGCTGACCAGTGTTTTGTCGTACAGCCATAGCACAATGTGTATATTTGTTCTTTTACTGATGCATATTTTAGTTCTAGTTTTAGGTTATTATAATTACATTTCCTAAGAACATTTATGTACAAGTGTTTGTGTAATATTTTCACTTCTCTTGGATAACTTGGAGTAGAATTGCTCAACTGTATGACTTAAGCTTAATTTTGTAATAGTCAAATCATTTTTCATAGTGGTTGTAAGTAGTTGAGTTGCGGTTAAATTGTTATTGACTCTAGTGAGGTCTATAGATGTAGGCTAAACTGAAGGGCTTTTGCCAAAAGTAGATGCCTGTGGTATGTGGGGAAGCTTGGCATTATTATACTTAGAAACCCTAATGGAATTAAAATGTATTTAGGCTTAAATAAATGGCTCATTATTCATTCAGTGGACATTTGCATAAGCACCAAATGTGCCAGTTGCCTAAGAGTACTGAACATGATTCTAAATACTGCTTCTTCTTACAGTTCAGAAAAATATAAGCATTGGTTTAAATTTAAAATACTTTTAGTTCTGGTTTACCTGAATGCCATCTTGCAGAAAGTGCGAGCATCAGAGAATCAAGACACAAGGAAAAAAACACAAGCAAAACACCCCAGAACGTGTCAGACCACTGGGAGAAAAGATGGATTTGTCAGTAAAATGGTATTTGCTTGAGTAGAGTTGTCATCTAGGAAAAAAAAGTGGAATTCAAATGTTAGAGTATTCAATCAGATAAAAATTTGTGCCAAAAAGTTTAAATATAAATGAACTCAAAGCCAGATGTGTTGGTGTGTGTCTGTAATCGCAGGGAGGCTGAGGCAAGTTAGAGGCCATCTGGGCAGTACGGAAGGACTCCGTCTCAAAAAACGTCAAGGGCTGAAGAGGTAGCTCAGCGCTCCTGGGGTTCGATCCCCAGTACTCCCTGCAAAAAAGTATTAGAATAAATCATAGACAGACTCTTTTCTAATGGCAGGATACAGAAGGTACTTTTGAATATTATACACAATCCAGAAACTATAAAAGACTATTAAATTTTTTTTTTTTTTTTGAGACAGGGTCTCGCTTTGTAGTTCAGGCTGGCCCTGAGCTCACTATGGTGCCCAGGCAAGCCGCCGCGAACTCAGCAATCCTCCTGTCTCTGCCTCCCGAGTGCTGGGATTACAGGCGTGAGCCACCACACCCGGCATTGTGGTATGCAGTGTTGATTGTTAGTGGGCGTGTCTCCACGCCCAGCATTATATGTGGTGACCGGGGATCGAACTCAGGACCTTGCGCTTGCAAGGCAGGCGCCGGAACCACTGAGCTAACCCTCCAGCCCCCAAAGACTATTAAATTTGATTATGTAAATATTAAGAATTTCTGTGCATATGAAAACCTTTCCTACCCAGAGCTAAAAGCCAAATGTTTGTTGAGTGGGTGGAAGGGGTAAAGGTTATAATTTATATCAAGACTGATTTCTTACAAACATAGTTAGTTTTAGCTTTGCCCACAGTCTTTGCTCATTTTTTAAGCAGATTATTCACAGAAAATGAAATGCACCGGCTCTTAATCTTACTAAAAAGAGGCTTAGCCCACTTATAAGGGAAATGCAAACTAATGACACCTAAGTACATATTTTCAGCTACCACCCTACAGATTAGGACGTTTGGTGTGGGGTTTCTGGTTGAGTGGAGGAGCGAGGAAGGACACTGCAGGCTGAGAAGTCTGGTTAGGCCCTTCCTGCAGGCAAGGAGTTAAAGGGGGAGGAGGAGCATCAGCTGGAGAAACAGCGTCAAGGGAGAGGCTGGGAAAGGATACCAGCAAAACTGGTGGGTGAAAACACTGGTCACGTGAGGGCAGACAGCTCTGTAGACACCAGCAGTTCACGGGGTCACTTTATAGTGCTTGATCCAGGATGCTGTGAAAGGTTACCTCATTTCCAGCATTTTCTGTTGGCAGAAGGCATTAAAGTAGAATTTTCACTGTGTGGAGATTCTTCAGAAAACTAGGACTAGAGGTCCTATTCGACCCTGCTATTCCCCTGCTAGGAAAATATTCAAAGGAATTTTAAAAAATCACATTGGAAAGACATATATATGTACACCGTTGTTCATAGCAGCTCAGTTTGTGATAGCCCAACCTTGGAAACAACCCAAATACCCATCAACTGGAGACTGGATAAAGATGATGTGGTTTTTAATAAAATGGAATATTACTCTGTCATAAAGAATGACAAGATTCATTCATTTAATGTGCAAATGGAGACACCTGGAGGACACACTAATAAGTGAAATAGATCATGGATATGCAAATACCGGATCTTTTCTTTGGTATGAGAACCTATAGATGTAAATGAGTTCTAGAATGTGTGATAATTTTTGTCAAATAGGAAATATCCAAAGGGAATTTGGTGTGGGAACCTAGTGAGGGTAAAGAATAACTATGATTCTAAAAGAAAATAAAAGAGCATGTATATAAGGGGTGGGGGATTGTGGGTGGGTAAAAATGAGAATTACCTTGTGTCATATACTGGTACAAATTCCCCAGTGTTGTGTGTGATTGTGTGTATAAAATCTACCAATTAAGAATTCAATTTAAAAAAAGAATTTTAAGTCAAATGAAAATTTACCACATTTAACAAAAGTATAATTTGAAGATATATTTTCACTTGATATGGAATTTAATTTTTGAACAGTGTATTTCAAATGCTGAACAAATGAGATGCACCTCTACTGTTTTTGTTGCTGATTGCTGCTGTTGTATCATGAATGTTCCTAAAAACTGGTACCCAGGCATCCACTGTGCCCCTTTGCTTACAAAGCAGTACATAGCACAATTTATTGATGAGGAGAGAGGTGAACTATTGGTTGGTTTTGGAAAAGCAAATAATGTGTAACTTCACATGCTCTGCCCTCCTTTACCCTCCTGTTTTTCCTATTTTCCTTTTATTCCTTCTACTTAATTGCTTACCTTGTTCTTACAATTAAAAATTTAATAATGTTCACTAAAATAAAGTCTCTCTCCTTTTCTGGCTAGTTTAGTGCTAGAGGCAGAAGGTTAGATCAGATAAACTGTTAAGACACCTTCTGGTCCCGGATGTTATTTCCTGCAGTATAATGTGGTTTTAAATATTGTACAATGTGGATATGCTGTCAGTCATACATACCAGGGTAAAGAGGGCAGCAGATATTTAATGAGATTCTTGTCTATGTTCCTAACAAAGAGTGTAATTATATGCTCAAACCAAACAAGTTAACTTCATTTGCATTTTCTTATAACTTGGTTGTGCTTTAGATTTAAAAAAAAATGCCAAAGTATCTTTCAGTCGTTCCTTTAAGTCACTAAGGGAAAAGTTTAAGCAGAAAGGTAAACCTTGGTCAGTACCCTGAATACCGACCAGAATAATTCTCTGGTGTTTTCTCATAGGTAGGGCTGTGGATTCTATTCAAAATAACAACAACAACAACATAAAAAGACAGCACTGTGAGGTTGAGGAACTGGTGTTCTCTAGGCTATTGTGTCGCAGTCTGTGCGGGCCGTCGCTGTCTAAGGTGTTTTGGCGTCAGTCCAGGGCAGAGTTAGACCCATGTGGTACTTCTCAGCAGCCCTTTCCGTATCAATTGAGAAAATGGTGATGCTTGATAACTCGGTGTCATTTATTAAGAGTGGAGTTTTTGGGACTAGACACAGAGGAAAAGACTTAATTTCTGATTCTAGGGACCTGGGTCCTTGAGTTCTTTCTTTTTTCCTTTAGCTTTTGAGAGTCATATCAAAGTCATAGAGTCATACTAAACTTGGTGTTGTGGGGTATTTAGAGGTATCTTCTTATAATGCCCTATTAGACATTCAGTTATTGGGTGACTGATAAATTCTCACCTACATCATTTTCTCAGTTGGAGAGTTTCATTTCCACATCCAGATCAACTGTCTCAGAAAATCAGGTAAAAATGTGGTGGTATAATAAATGCTCATTTAATTTAAAACCATGACTGTTTAATCTCTATTTTCCTGTTTATGCTGTTTTGGGAGCTGCTTTTTGAAAAGTTCTCTGAATACTCTTGTTATTTCTGCAGTTCTGTATCTTTTCAGTCCCCCCCCCCCCCAGCATGTTGATGCCTGACTCAGAAAGGAGAGAGACCCTGAAACGGTAGTAAATGACCCTCAGCCTCACGTTTCCTTTGGGCAGTTAATGCTGGCTGTGGCAGTTAAAGACGAGCCTCTGCCTAGAGAGGCAAAGTAGGAAAGGTGGAGGGGTCATCTGGGAAGAGTCGATGGAATAGGTTGCATGGTGTGTTCCAGTTTTCTCTAGGGCTTTGCCTCTTTCAACTCCTTCTATCTGTACCTCTGAAACCTAGAGTGACTTTGCTTGTTAATTTAAAAATTTTACATTAAGAGGCAAAATTTCACTTCCCTGGTTGGTCTCCAGTTTTGGGCTCAAGCACTTTTCCTGCCTCAACCTCCCAATCAGCTAGAAGTAGAGCTTCATACTGTTTATTCTCTGTATTTTATTTGATAAGGAAAATTAATAATTGAAAATATTATTCTCACCCTCATTTAAGAGCTGCTCTTATCTGCAGAGCCACATTGTTACAGACTGACTTCTAAAGCTGAGCCAGGCAGAAAAATTTGCTTTTCAAACAGTCTTTTGTCCCTGCGGCTCTGTAGACCATGGGTGATACAGAGATCGTGCTCTTGAAACCGAATGTTTGACTTCTAGAGCTGTGCCTCCTGGGACATGGTGAACTGTGTGTGGTTTATGCTGTTTGGCTTTGGTGTTATCCTGCTTTATATGTGGAGTTGAGAGTGATTTCTTGGAGGAATAGAAGCATCTTTCTTATGATCCCTCCCCCTACCCCCTTTCCTTCTATTCTTTGATGTTATCAAACTTTCCTCCTGCACTGGTACGGTCTTCCTTAAATAATGTCTTACAATTATTGTAAGTTCCTTAGCCTTACCATACTGTACTCAAATTTCTGCGTTGTTTGGCTTGTTCTTAGGGCGAGCTTCCTTTTCTGGCAGACAGGTGATAGACCTTTCCTTACTGCTGTGAAAGGGGCAAGAGATGCTTGTCATGTGGCCTGAAGTGGACTTAGCTTTAAGGTCGGTCACATTGGCTCATTTGACAGGAGTGCTTTGTCACGTTTTAAGCTTTGGGGAACCGAAACTGGCTACTGTAATGAATTTAAGCAGTGATTTTTATTTGGTTAAATATTTAAAATTCATTTATAGGACGTACAAAATCACCTTAATATTATGTGTATATATTTTAAAATAAAACATTTTCTCTCAACTTTGGTACTGATTGGTTGTTGACTGTAGAAACACGTAGCACACAGCGTTGTGTGTTGGCACTGGGCTGGCAGCTGGGGTGTGGTGGTGAGGGTGGTGAGTCTTATAAAACTGTCCAAGCGAGTCTGCTGTGGAGGAGACCAAGGACAGATCGCCTCTGTGACCTGGCGCTCTCCACGGCTCGGGCATCCCTCTGTGGCCTTCCCTCTGTCCCCAGCCCCTGGCTCCCGGCCCTGCCTCCAGCTGCTTCATGTCTTCCCCTTGAGGCCATGTCGGTGCACACAACAGCCTTGGTTAGGCGTGCTGTTCCTCCAGGGCTCACTTGGCTGCCTTCTGCTTTTTGTTTCTCTACTCTGTGGCCAGAACCACCCCGCACTCCTACCCTGGCACCTCCTACCCCTGCTCCAGGCAGTCAGCACATCTGAGTGAGGCACCAGAGCCATCCTGCCGGGGCTCTTTTTGCAAGGGCAGGACTGACTTTGTCCTCTGAGACTTTTGGGCCTATAGGAATGAGCCTGCCATCCAGAAGTTGTTCCAGGACACGTGTTGAATGAACTGTTCTAGAGTATATTCTGTTGGTGTTGGGCCGGAGATGGGCTGGGTTGTCATCTGCACATTCTGAGCTTTTTGGGCAGCATTTCCCTTTGCAGTCCCGGCTGTACCCCATACTCACAGATGCCTGTACCCCCTTTCATCAGCCTCCCGTCGCATGGATCACTTGACTAGGATGACTTCTAGGTCAGTTGTCCTCCTGACTTGAGCTGCTGTCGTTGCTTCTCCTTGTCCTTATAGATTTGTGCTTTAGAAATTATTTTCAGCAGTTATTTGAGAGTTCAGTGGAGAGTACTGTATTCCGTCCATTCTGTTTAATAAGAAACCGGGCCCTCAGTTCCTCCCAGTTTCTTCCGTGGGATTTACTGGACACCAAGCATGTACCAGACACTATAAAAATAAAACACATACAGTTCCTGCTTTCAGGAATGGAGATTGGTTAGTTAAATGGAAAAGATGCTGAGTTCTTTTTTCGTGTTTGCTGTTTGAAATGGGGTCTTGCTGTGTAGTTTGCTGGCTTTGAACTCAGGATTACAGGCTCACACCACCACCCCTGGCTTGGAGTTCTTTTTATTATGCTTACAGTATTTTAGTAGGATTGAAATTACTTAAGCATACATACTTTCTGAGGATGTGTCCCACAGGGGCTAAATTATCAAGAGTTTCCTATGTCAGATCTGAGATCCCAAAGGCTTCGCAAGCCACCGAGCAGTGAGTGCCGTGGTGAGCTTTGAAATTGAGAAAGGTTAAGTCTGAATGTCCACTAGCACGGGGCTGAGGCAGGCAGGACTAGAAGGGGAGCCCTGCTGTGACGCTTCTTCAATAATCCGGAGATGATAAAGGCCTAAGATAAGATCCTGAAGCCAGACAAAAGCAGCCTTCCCCATGGTGCCCATTTTGTCAGGCTCCTGGGGGTGAAGCTGTTTCTGGGTTAACACTCTTGGCCTGACTGGGCATTACTTAGGACAGTGGGGTTGTTCTTGTAGACTGTGCCTGCTGTTTGCATCCAGAGACAGAGACCTAGGATTCACGACAGAGTTCACTTAAGTGTACAAACAGACGCGCCAGAAGGTAACATGGGTCATAGCTCTTCAGGTATGTGTGCTGTGACTCCCGACAGTGCTAGGGTGGAATTCCTGTGCTCTGATGGATAAAATAATATCAGACTCTGTAATAACAAATTTGTTCATAGTTACTTCACCCATACCTTTTCTATTTCATTTTTCTCTTTCATATTTGTTTCATTGGACAGCTGTGCTCACTGTGGTTGCTATGGAGTCTCCCTGATGTGTCAGACTAATATGTACCATAAAGATTCTCTACATCTGCTTTATTGAGCATGTCTATGATTTTGTTTTAGCCTTCTCTTCTCACAGAAGAACTTTTGATTGGGTGTTTAAAAATTGATACTGATCTCCATTCAGCATACAGTATTATTCTTGCACTTCTCTGTCTGGAAACTTTGTCCTGAGGGACTTAGAACCAAAGAAATCTTCTTCCCTCCTACACCTTAGCAGGTAATTGAAGAGAAATCCAGAGGTGTTGTGTTCATTGCACACATAAAAAGTTGCTGGCCCTTGGGTCTGCCCAGGGACACAGTGACCACACCCTAACCAGTGTGTCCTTCTCACTTGTGCAGTGTAATTGCTTACTTGATGAACGCTCATGGATTGAGCAGGACATGTGAGAAGTGAAGACTTTGTTCTGTGAGCCACATTCAGACCTGTGTGCAGAATTTAGTCAAGGTTATTCAGTAGCTTCCTGTTGGGTGTTCATACAAGCGATGATATCCATCTTTCTGGAAGATTACAAATGAGGTAATTGAAAACATTAGAAAAACTTTTAGTCATTGTTACGTCATACAACATACAAATTACCATCATAGATACTTATGTATAGTTCAGTAAGAAGTCCATAACTTTTTATCTTGTCTGTCTGAATCTCTGTGGCTATCAAACAACTCCACTTTCCTCTCTTCCCCAGTCCTGAACATCATTTTACTGTTCCATGAACTTGACAACTTTAGATACCTCCTGTTAGTAGAATCCTAGAGTAGTCTTCTTTTTGTGGCCTTGATTGAAAGTCGCATAATATTCTCAAGGTTTATCTGTGTTGAAGCATGTAACAGATTTTCTTGAAGTCTGAATAATCCTTGGCCTGTTTATACCACATTTTGACTATTCATTCATCTATCAACAGATAACTTGGTGTGCTTTACCGCTTGCCAATTGTGAAGAGTGTTTCTTTGAATTGAGTGTCCACATATCTCTGTGTGACTCTGCTCTCAACCTCAGGGGCTATATACTCAAAAGTGGTTTTGCTGGATCATGTGGGTAGTTGTATTTTTAATTTTGTGTGGAACTTCTGTAGTGTTTCCTATATTGGTTCACCTCTTTTCAGTCCTGCTAAGTGTGTACAGGAGTCCCAATTCTCCCGTGTATTTACCAACACACATTTTAATTTTTCTGTGAAAGCAGATATAGTGTGATACTGAAAAATCTACATTTGCAGTGAATTTTCAGAGTAAAACAAGACTCAAATACATTTTTACTTCAGGCAGATTTTCTGAAATACTTGATGGAAACTTTTGAGAAGCCCTGTTATGAAAGAAATCTTCAAGATAAACATTGTGAAGAGTTCATGCTCATACCTAAAAAAACAGCACATCATCAAGTAAAACTTCATTTAAACACCTAGTAGCACAGATATTGAGTAGATTTCCTGAATTATGGGGATAGCAGAAGACTTCATGAAAATGATATATTGCATATTGGGGTTTGATGAAGCATATGAATTCACAGCAAGAAGAGGAAGCATGTGAATCAGGTGTGGTGGTGCATTTCTGTGATCCCAGCACCATAGGAGGCTGAGGCAGGAGGATCACAAGTATGAGCTAAACCTGGGTAAGTTACTTAGCAAGATCCAGTCTTCAAACAAAAACATAAACAAGCAAACAAAACTCATAGGAAAAAGGGGTGAGGACATAGCTCCATGTAAAAACATTGGGTTTAATCCCCACTACTGGGGATGATCTTACATAAACAATTTTTTCATTTTGGTTCTTAAAAAGTTTGTAGTACATGTGTTTGTGGTACATGTTTACACTCCTTGTGGGGAATTGATATGTGTACCTGTAGCATAGTTTGACAGTGGGAGTAAACACACTTTCTTCTCCAAATTTAAATGGCTGTAATGGGAAGTATTTGCTATACATTTATTTGGTGAGGACAGATTCATTGTTTTTCTTGTGTCCATTTAGATCTGAGAGTTTTCAAATTCTGTGATGATCTGTGTTACAAAGTGAGACTGGCTTCAGAGGGGCACTTGCTAAACACCATTCTGTTACATAATCTCCTAGGACTGAGTGTTTTGATGATTATGATATAGGGTCCCTTTGTTTTCCTTTTCTTTGACGTAAGATGAAAGAACACTTACTGTCAAGAAGGCAAATGCTGAAGAACTGAAGTATACAGATTGCTAACAAAGTAAAGTGTTTGGCTTTTATAAGCACTGCCCTATCCTGTGCAAATCCAAGGCAATCTTCTTTCAAGTGAGGAGTGATGTTTTTCATTTGCATAGTGAGTGTAAGCCTCTTACTCCTTAAGTCTTGATTGTTTTTATTTTTTTTTGCTTTGTTTTTGTAAAAGGAAAAAAAGTTTCCCTTTCATAGTTTGTGTCTTAGTCTGCTTTGTGTAACTCTAAGAGACTATCAGCCAGGCACGGTGGACACCCCTGGACCCCAAAGCCTTCTGCTAGTGCCACCTCTTACGGGGTTCTTCTCCCCAAGATTGCCACACGGGGACCAAGTTCCCAGAGCACAGACTCTGCAGGAGGACAACCTTGTCTAAGCTCCAGCAGGGTGTATCTCACTACTTCATTGCTTTTAGGTTTTCTTTTGCTGGTGATTTAAATTTCTCTCACATTAATTACTTTTTGCTTAAAAGTTGTATTTTTAAGCTGTGCAGTTCTCAAAACTAAAGCCAAATGAATCGGATGAGAATGCTGCGTGTGGCACTGCGACAGGAAATAGTGATTCCTATTCTTCAGTGGGATCGCCAGTGATAATTTCTGTAACACTTGAGTGCATTCTTCAGTTGGTGGCTTTAGTTGCCTGTGTTGGGCAGAAGGAAGCCTTATATTTGTTTAACTTTGAACAGTTGGATGTGGAAAATTAATATTTAAAAAATTAGTTGGTGATGCTTTGGCTGATGGAGAATGTCAGAAGCAAAAAGCAAAAACAACCACCAAACAAGTCAGTTTGAGTTTGGCTGGGTGTGAATTAAATCTCATCGTATTTTGAATAAATGCATTTAAGCTTCCAAGGTGAGTTTTTGGATTACTGGTTTCTTCTTTTTGGCCCATAACTATGTTTATTACAATCCCCCCCACTTTTTTTTTTTGTTTTTTGGTGGTACCAGGGATCGAATTTGGGCCCTTGTGCTTTCAAGGTAGGTGTGGTACCACTGGAGCTAAATCCCCAGCCCTACAATCCTATAAACCATATTGATTGCTGAATATGTTGTATAACACTATATGACAAAATCTAAACACTTTGCAAAGTTCCCTATAATTTTTTTTTTTTTTTTTGAGACAGGGTCTTGCTTTATAGTTCAGGCTGGCCCTCAGCTCACTGTGTAGCCCAGGCAAGCCTAGAACTCAGCAGTCCTCCTGCCTCTGCCTCCCGAGTGTTGGGATTACAGGCATGAACCACCACGCCTGGCACTGTGGTATGTGGTATTGATGGCTGGTGGGTGTGAGTCACCACGCCCAGCATTGTATATGGTTACTGGGGATCGAACTCAGGACCTTGAACTTGGGAGGCAGGCACTGGAACCACTGAGCTAAATCTCCGGCCCTCCCTATAATTTTTTATTGGTACATTTTAGATGTATATAATAGTAACATTTGTCATAGGAAATTTGTACCTGTACGTGATATATCTTGCCTCTTTTTTCCATTCCTCTCTCCTCCCTTCAACACCTCTTTCCCTCCTTATTTACAAAACTTTGTTTTCATATTTTGCTTCTGTTCTTTTCTTGTCTTCTCCACCTTTCCCAGTTCCCCCTTCGCTTGTTCCCTTTCCTATTTGAACATTTTCTTCCCATTTCCCAATAACTGTTAGGCATTTTGGTCCCTATTTATATGTTCAGTTTAGGATTACTAGTTTATAGGATGCTAATTAATACTCTATGAAAAGAGTTTTATGGTCATTTGGGGTCAAGGAACCTTGAATTAAGCAATATCAGATTTCTTAACTCTAAGACTTCTCAGTTGTGAATTGATTAGGAATATAGGCTAATGTTTCTTAAACATTTGTGGAGTATTTTCTTAGAGGATCATATAGGACTAATACTTGGTAACCAAACTGTGAAACAGTGGATGTTGAATAAGTAGAATAAGAGTGTCATTGGAGGAGGTCACAGGAGGTGGGTATGGAGGGGGCCCACTGAGGTTGAATCTCCTATAGTCAGTCTAGGAGGTGAGACTGCCAGACTGCAGACATTTTGGCTGGATTTATGGGTGACTCTTGTACCTCCGTTTTGTAGGTGTGATGAAAGTTTACCTGGTGACACAGAGTGCTGGGAACAGGCTGTCCTGCCACTCAGCCACTCAAAACGTTGGACTGTATGTGCACTTGGGCACATAGGAAAGAGCTGGAAGACTGATTTATGTAGAAAACAGATTCTTGTTGAAATACTTGATACTGATTTTGAAAGACTTAACAAGTGCTTTTATGGGTTGGTTTTCAAGCTTGCTGAGAGAAAATACTGTTGACCCCTATTACCTTTTCAGTTCATGGGGTTATGTGCAGCTGACTGTCCCGCACTTTCTCTGTGGTGAAAATGGGTGTCTTAGATTGGGCTGGTTTAACAAACTATTTTAAATCGAGTGCTTAAGTGACAAATATTTATCTCTCCCGATTCTGGAGATTGGGAAAATCAAAATCAAGTCTTAGCAGATCCCACACTAATGAGAGGCTGCTTCCTGATTCTTTTTATTTTTTTGAGACAGAGTCTTACTTTGTAGTTCAGGCTGGCCCTGAGCTCACTATGTAGCCAGGCAAGCCTCCAACTCAGCAATCCTCCTGAGTGCTGGGATTACAGTAGTGAACCACCATGTCCCGCATTGTGGTATGTGGTACTGATTGCTGGTGGACACCTGGTATTGTTGTATGTGGTTACCAGGGATCGAACTCAGGCCCTTGTGCTTGCTAGGGAGGTGCTGGAACCACTGAGCTAAATCTCCAGCCCTGCTTCCAGGTTCTAGCTGCCTCCTCACTGTGTCCTTCCATGTCTGGTGGAGAGTGACAGCAAGCTCTCCTGGAACTTCAGGAGACTCACTCACATAACCTCATCCTATGCCAATCCCACCCCAGTCCCATTTCCTAATGCCATCACAGCAGAGGGAAGGATTTTGATGTATGCATTTTGTTTTTGTATATTTATTTACTTTTTTTTTTTTTTTTTTGGAGACAGGGGTCTTGCCTTGTAGTTCAGGCTGACCCTGAGCTCGCTATGTAGCCCAGGCAAACCTCGAATTCAGTTCTCTCTCTGTTTTCCCAGTGCTGGGATTATAGGCATGAGCCACCATACCCAGCTACTTTTGATGTTTTGAGACAGGGTCTCACTGCGTAGTTCAGGCTAGTCTTCAGGTAAGTATGTAACTCAGGATGGCCCTGAACTTGTAGCGAACCTCCTGGCTCACTTTCAGCCTCTTAAGAGCTGAGATTACAGGCATGCACCACCATGGTCAGCCCCTGAACATCTGAGTTTTAGGGGGACACACACATTTAGTCTAAAGAGAGGGTTTATAGCATTTTAGAATTTTAAGGACTGTTAGGATTTGATCTTTTTTTTTTTTTTGAGACAGGTCTTGATTTGTAGTTCAGGCTGGCCCTGAGCTCACTGTGTAGCCCAGGTGAACCTTGAAATCATAGCAATCCTCCTGCCTCTGCCTTCTGAGGGCTGGGATGAGAGATGTGAACCACCATACCAGCATTATGGTGCGTGGTACTGGGGATCAACCTTGGGACCCTGTGCTTGCCAGGCAGATGCCAGAACCACTGAGCTAAATCCCTGGCCCATCTGATCCTATTTTTAAGGATGAGAAAACTAAAAATTAGAGTGTTATGTAACTTGTTTAACTTACAACCATTTTATGACAGGATTTAGTTTAGAATCTAGGCCTTCTTATACTTTGATGTTCTTTCCACTGAATTTTGCAGTGAGGTATCTCTTTCTATGTATCTATAAATATAAAAAAATTTGCTTTCTTCAACATTTGCCAGTACAAGGAACTTTGTCGAGCGTATTTTATTCAGTTGTACACATTATATCCTAAATAACAATTGATACTGATTTCTAGCCTCTGCTCTTACCTCCTAAAATGGCGTTATTTTATACTCTGGCAACTTTAAATTATAATGATTAAAATTTGCCTAAATTCTGCTGACCATATTGTAAATTCAGCGTACTTTTCCTAGACATGATGAATGAAGAGTGAAGGACCTGAAATTTTACGGCTTTTGTAACTGGGTGCGACAGCATCCTGGAAAGCTACAGGGTTTTGTCTCTGATGGATGGCTTGCAGGAAGCTCATGTGTGTGTTTAGATACCTACAGGTTAGGTATCTAACATCAATCCATCAAAACATCAAACATTTACAATATAATGTCATCATTTATCCTGATAATATAATTGGATTTTTAATTTAAAAAACACCAAGTAGGATGAAGTGTTAATTAATAAGATGCTGTGAGCAGGTCAGGCAGGCCTACCTGGCCAGTGGTTCAGATCTGTAGTTCCTAGTATATTCTCAAGTGGTTTTTAAGTTTTGGTTGATTACATTTGTGTGGCTACTTTGTTCTAGCCAGAGACTGGGTTTTTGCTTTTGTTATGTCTTTTGTTGAGCATAAGCTTTAAGCTTTATATAGTAATTAAATTTACTGGATTACCCTTTCTCTTCGTTGTTTCAGTCCTGTGGCTTCTAGAAATCCTGCCGATGGGCTGCATGTGTGCAGCTCGGTGATAGAGGAAGGGCTTAGCAGGGATGGAGGCTCTGGTTTTTGTCTGCAGGATCACAGAGAAATCCTGCTGGACTCTGGTATATTATGAATATATTTGCTTTCATTTACTTTTGTATTTAACATAGTACTTTAAAAAACTTGGACTTCCTTTTCTTTGTTTTCTTTCCCATCCTCTCTCCTTTTCAGGATGGCAAGATTGAGTACCTTAAACAAAAGGAATTTATTTCTTATAATTGTGGAGTTTGGAAGCCCAAGAATGATATGCCAGTGTGGTGAGGGTTTGGTGAAAGCTCTTTGATGGATTGTAGAGGGCTACCTTCTTGCTGAGTCGTCAGAAGACAGAGTGACAAAGTTCTCTGATGTTTCTTCTTAGATGGACATCGATCCCATCTTAAAGGTCTTGACTCTATGGCCTCATTTAAACCCTGTTGTTTCACTGAATGGCTCCTTTCCAAATACCGTCACCTCGGAGTTGATGAGTATGGATTTTAGGACTGGATATGATAGTAAGTCAATAGGAGATTTTAATATAATTTTTAAAAGTGTGGCTTTTATGGTTTATATTTAGATGTGTCATGTGCCCTCCAGCCTTATGCGCCCATAGGTTGAGGCTTTGGGGAGGTGGCTAGATGAGGGAGTGTGGCATCTATCAGCAGATCACTTCACTGATGAGGTACAGGTCAAGGTGATGTGAACGTAAAGCTCCCTCTGTGGTCTCTGCTTTCCATCACTATGCCATGAGCTCCCTCTCCTCTCCTGTGCCACATGCCTTGGACTCACACCTGCCTTGGGACTGAAATCTCTATCAACTGTGAGTCCCAATAAACCTCTCCTCCTTTAAGGTTTTATTTATTTATTTTTTGAGACAGGGTCTCACTTTGTAGTTGAGGCTGGCCCTGAGCTCACTATATAGCCCAGGTAAGTCTTGAAGTCAGCAATCCTCCTGCCTCTGCCTCCCAAGTGCTGGGGTTACAGGCGTGAGTCACCATGACCAGCACTGTGGTTTGTGGTTACCCGGGATTGAACCAGGGACCTTGTACTTGCTAGGCATGTGCTGGAACCACTGAGCTAAATCTCTGGCTCTCTGTTCCTTGAAGTTGTGAGTGTTGGTGTCATATTGCAATGATGAGAAATTAACCAGTTAACCATTCTCAATAACTGAATCAGCCATCTTTTCCCCACTGATTTGGGCATTTTTGTCCTGTTTTCTCTGTATACAGAAAGAAAGTAGACTGATGATTTGCTAGTGACCAAATAAATCTTTTTAAAAAACCATAACTGGAATTGTTTGTGTATAGCAACATTATACTTAAACAAAGTCAAAATCTTCCTAGATTAAAATTCTGTGTGGTGACTCACGTCCACCAGCCATCAATAGCACATACCACGTGCCAGGCGTGGTGGCTCACGCCTGTAATCCCAGTACTTGGGAGGCAGAGAGAAGGATTGATGAGTTCACGGCAGCTTGCCTGGGCTCCATAGTGAGCTCAGGGCCAGCCTGAACTACAAAGCGAGACCATGTCTCAAAAAAAAAAAAAATTCTTCCCAAAATTTTTATACAAATATACCACTGTATAGACATTCTATAATTTTAAAATTATTTTAGTAATGACTGCATTTACATGAATACACTGATTTCTCCTGCTATCATTTTTTTGCATTATTCAGTAAACTTTATTGGTACATTATATACACAGCTCACAATCACACAAAACATTGGGGAATTTGTACCAATATGTGACACAGGTCAATTCTCATTTTTACCCACATCCCTGACGACCCACCCCATCCCCACCCCCTATATACATACTCTTTTATTTTCTTTCAAATCATATTTATTCCTTCCCCTCATTACGTTCCACCCCAAATTCCTTTTGGATATTACAGAAACTATCATACATTCCAGAGCTCCTTTACCTCTACAGGTATTTATATCAAAGAAAAGATCTGGTATTTGCATATCTGTGTTGTATTTATTTCACTTATTAGTGTGTTCTCCAGGTATCTCCATTTGCACATAAATGAATCAATCTTGTCATTCTTTATGGCAGAGTAACACTCCATTAAAAAAAAAACACATCTTTTTTATCTAGTCTCCAGTTGATGGGCATTTGGGTTGTTTCCAAGATTGGGCTATCATGAACTGAGTTGCTATGAACAGAGGTGTACATATGTCATTCCAATGTGATTTTTTAAAATTCCTTTGGGTATTTTCCTAGCAGGGGGATAGGAGGGTCGAATGGGACCTCTAGTCCTAGTTTTCTTAGGAATCTTCACACAGATCTCCACAATGGTTGAACAAGTCTAAAATCCCACCAGCAGTGGAGAAGGGTTTCTTTCTCCCCACAGCCTTGCCAGCATTTATCGTTGGTTGATTTTGTAATAGCGGCCATTCTTTGTGGCATGAGATGGAATCTCAGTGTTGTTTTCATCTGCATCTCTCGAATGACCAGTGATGTGGAACATTTCTTCATATGCTTCTTGGCTGCTTTGACTTCTACTTCTGAGAAGTGTCTGTTCATTTCAGATGCCCATTTCTGAATTGGGTCTTTAAACTTGGGGAGACTGATTTAAGTTCCTTGTATATTGTAGATAATAGCCCTTTGTCTGACAGGCAGCTAGTAAAGACTTTTTCCCATGTTGGTTGTCTTTTAGCGATGCCAGTGATTTCTTTTGTTGTGCAGAAGCTTTCTAGTAGGATGAGATCCCATTTGTTGATTCTTTCTGCTAGTTCTTATGCTATAGAGGTTTTATTCATAAAGTCTCTGCCTAAGCCAATGTCTCCAAGAGTTTTACCTAACCTGTTTTCTAGCAGGTTTATTGTTTCTGTTCTAATGTTTAAGTCACGAATCCACTGTGAATTTAGTTTTGTGCATGGTGAAAGAGATAGATGTAGTTTTAGTTTTTGGCGGGTTAAAGCCCAGTTTTTCTAGCACCGTTTGTTAAAGAGGCTGTCTTTCCTCCATTGGGGATGTTTGGCTCCTTTGTCGAAGATAGGGTGGCTTAGTGTATCTGGGGCTGTGTCTGGATCTTCTAATCTATTCCACTGATCTTCGGGTCTGTTACTTTGCTAGTACCATACAGTTTTTTATCACAGTGGCTTTATAGTAGAGTTTTAAGTTGGGGATTATAATACCCCCTGCCATGTCGTGATTGCTTAGAATTGTTTTTGCTATTCTAGGTCTCTTGTGGTTCCAGATGAATTTTTGGATTATTTTCTCTAGCTCCATGAAGTAGAGCGTTGGGATTTCAATTGGAATTGCATTGAATCTATATAGTAGTTGTGGAAGTATAGCCGTTTTGATGATGTTGGTTCTCCCTACCCAGGAACAAGGGATGTCTTTCCACTTTCTGATATCCTTTTCTATCTCATTTTTCAGAGTCCTATAGTTTTCAGAGTAGAGGTCTTTCATTTCCTTTGTTAGGTTGATTCCTAGATACTTCACTTTTCTGGGTGCTATTATGAAAGGGATTGACTCTGCAATTTCTCTTGCAGTGAGTCTGTTATTTGTGCAGACAAAGGCTGTTGATTTTTGAGCATTGACCTTGTATCGAGCAACCCTACTAAATTTGGTAATTAAGTCTAACAGTCTTTTGGTTGAGTTTTTAGGATCCTCTAGATAGAGTATCATATCGGCAAATAATGACAATTTAACTTCTTCCTTTCCTATCTTTATTCCTTTTATATCTTTGCCTTGCCTGATTGTTATGGCTTATGTTTCCAGTACTATATTGAATAGGAGTGGTGACAGTGGGCATCCTTGTCTCATTCCTGATCTTAGTGTAAAAGGTTCCAGTTTTTGCCCATTAAGTATGATGCTGGCTGTTGGTTTCTCATAAACAGCTTGTATCAGATTGAGAAAAAGTCCATCTATTCTGATTGTCTGTAGGGTTTTGATCATGAATGGGTGTTGGATTTTGTCAAATGCTTTTTCTGCATTTATTGAAATTATCATATGGTTTTTGTCCTTAAATCTGTTAATATAGTGTATTACATTGTTTGATTTATGTATGTTGAACCAGCCTTGCATTCCTGGGATAAATCCAACTTGATCAGGGTGTATGATATTCTTTATTTTTATTTATTTATTTTTTTGAGACAGGATCTCACTTTGTAGTTTGGGCTGGCTCTGAGTTCACTATTTAGCCTAGGCAAGCTTCGAACTTGGCAATCCTCCTGTCTCTGCCTCCCGAGTGCTGGGATGACAGGCGTGAGCCACCATGCCCGGCACTGTGGTATGTGGTATTGATTGCTGGTGGGCGTGAGTCTCCATGCCCAGCATTGTATGTGGTTTCTGGGGATTGAACTCAGGACCTTGGGCTTGCGAGGCAGGCGCCAGAACCACTGAGCTAACCCTCTGGCCCTGTATGATATTCTTGATAACTCTCTGTATTCTGTTTGCCAGTATTTTATTGAGGATTTTTGCATCAATATTCATTAGAGAGATTGGCCTGTAGTTTTCTTTTTTGGTGGGATCTTTCTCTGCCTTTGGAATGAAGGTGATAGTTGCTTCAAGGAGTGATTTTGGGAGTACTGCTTCCCTTTTGATTTCATTAAAAAGATTGAGGAGTACAGGCGTTAACTCTTCTTTAAAAGTTTTATAGAATGGGCCGGAGGGTTGGCTCAGTGGTTCTGGCGCCTGCCTTGCAAGCGCAAGGTCCTGAGTTTGATCCCTGGTAACCACATACAATGCTGGGTGTGGAGATTCACGCCCACTAACAATATTGCATACCACAATGCCGGGCGTGGGCTCACACCTGTAATCCCAGCACTCGGGAGGCAGAGACAGGAGGATTGCTGAGTTCGCGGCTTGCCTGGGCACCATAGTGAGCTCAGGGCCAGCCTGAACTACAAAGCGAGACCCTGTCTCAAAAAAAAAAAAAAGTTTTATAGAATTCAGCAGTGAAGCCATCAGGACCGGGGCTTTTCTTTGTTGGTAGGTTTATTACATTTTCAATTTCACAGATTGATATCGGGTTGTTTAACATTATTATATCCTCTTTGTTCAGCTTTGGAAGTTCATATGTGTCTAGTATTCTATCCATTTCTTCTAGATTTTCCATCTTTTTGGGTACAAATTTGCAAAGTATGTGTTCATTATCCTTTGGACTTCTTGTGGATCTGTGCTGATTTCCCCATTTTCATTCCTTATAGCATGAATTTGAGCCTTTTCCTTCCTTTGATAAGGTTGGCTAATGGTCTGTTGATTTTATTCTTTCAAAGAACCAACTCTTGAATTAATTGATACTTTGCATTGTTCTCTTTGTCTCCATTGCATTAATTTCTGCTCTGATCTTAATAATTTCCTCCCTAGTATGAACTCTGGGTTTGTCTTGTTCCTCTTTTTCTAATTGTCTGAGGTTCATCATTAAATTGTTTATTTCACTTTGCTCTATTTTCCGAGTGTAGGCGTTCATTGCTATGAATTTTCTCATAGAACTGCTTTCATTGTGTCCCATAAGTTCCTGTATGTTGTACTGGGGTTGTCATTTAGTTGTAGAAACTGTTTAATTTCTTTTGTGGCCCATTGGTTAGTTAACAGAGAGTTGTTCAGTTTCCATGTGTTTGTGAGGATCTTGGAATTTCTCCTGCTATTCAGCTCCAGTTTCAAGGCACTATGGTCTGATAGTATGCAGGGGATAACTTCAATTCCTTTGCATTTACTTAAGCTTGTTTTATGGACTAGAATGTGATCTATTTTGGAGAATGATCCATGAGCAGCTGAGAAGAAGGTATATTCTCGCTTTGTAGGGTGAAAAATTCTGTAGACATCTAATAAGTCCATTTGCTCAAAAGTTTGATTTAGCTCAAGTATTTCCTTATTGATTCTTTGTCCAGTTGATCTGTCAATTTGTGATAGTGGAGTATTGAAATCCCCTACTACTATTGTATTCGTGGTTATCTGGCTTTTCATGTCCACTAATGTTTGTTTTATGTAGTTGGTTGCTTTAGAGTTTGGTGCATAAATACTTAGGATTGTTATTTCTTTCTCTTGGATCTGTTTCCTGTATGAGAATATAGTGACCTTCTTTCTCTTTTAATCAGTTTGGGTTTGAAATCTATTTTATCTGCAAACAAGATAGCCACTCGTGTTTTTTTGCCATTTCCTGTGGCGTGGAGGATTGTTTTCCAACCCTTTATTTTCAGTCAATGGGTTTCCTTCTGAATTAGGTGTGTTTCCTGTATGCAGCAGATTGTAGGATCTTGCTTCTTGATCCAGTCTGCTAGTCTGTGTCTTAATTGGCCCACTGAGTCCATTCACATTAATGGTTATGACTGATATGGACATATTCAGAGCTGCCATGTTTCTCTATTCTTGGTTCTTTTCTTCCTTGCTTTTCCCCTTTTCTATTTAGTTTCTTGTTTGCCCCAGTGAATTCACTCTCCTGGGTCTCGTGGGTATCGAATTTTCTGTGTTGTTTTCCAAGATGTTCTTTAGGATGTTTTGGAGTGCAATTTTCGTATTTGCGAAGTTTTTCAGGTGTTGTGTATCATGGAAATATCTTATTTCCCCGTCTATTCTGAAAGATAGTTTTGCAGGATACAACAGTCTAGGCTGGAAGTTGTTTTCCTGCAATGCTTGAAAAACTTCCCTCCAGGCTGTCCTTGCGTTGAGTGTTTGTGTTGAAAAGTCTGCTGTGATCCTAATGGGCTTCCCTTTGTTAGGTGATTTTCTTTTCTCTCACTGCTTTCAGTATTTCACTCTTGTGTTGTGTATCTGGAACTTCGATAATTATATGTCTAGGTGTAGATATTTTTATGTCAAGGCGTTTTGGAGTCCTATAGGCCTCTTTTATCTGCATGTCCATTTCTTTTCCTGTGAAGTTTTCTGTTGTTATCTCTGAAAACAGTTTTTTTCTGTCTTTTGCATTGTCTCCTTCCTCAGTGACTCCAATCAGTCTTAGGTTATTTTTCTTTGGGTCATCTAGAAGCTGTTGGATTGATTTCTCATGGTCCCTTGCCCTTTTCCATAGATGTCTTTCCTGCTCATTGGTTGCTATTCTGTTCTCTAGGTCTGAGACTCGGTTCTCTGCTTCATTCATCCTACTTCGCAAGCTTTCATTCTCCATCATGCCCTGGAGTTCTGCTTGAAGCTGTTTAAAAGGTTCCATTGCTTCTGCTATCTTGGATTCTATCATCTCACTGATCTCTTCTTTAATGTCTTTCACTCTGGACAGTATCTGTTTTGATCTCAGAGATGAGTTCTGATTTCCATTTTACTAGATCTGCTTTAGTTTCCATCTCAAAGAGTCCTGGTGCTGAGTTTCAGTTTGCTCTGTTTCCCTTTTCTCTGAATTTCCCTGTGGTGGTGGTTATCTTTGTGTCTGGTTTTTTGTATATTTTCTCATTTCTACTCTTTTGTTGTTACTACTGCTATTTGTTTAATTTCTTGCCTGAAGACATGGCAGTGTTTGTTGCAGGTCTCTTTCTATTATCTGGGGCCCTTTGGAAGTGGCACCTTCCTGGGTTGTCCTCCTTGAATCTGTAATGACCCTTCAGAGTTCTCAGTTCTGACACATTATGGGAGGTATTTGAAGAGAACAATCACATTATGTTTGTTACCATAATACAATCAGTGCCAATATCAGTATTAAACACAGTAAATAAAATGAAAAGTTTCGATAATTTCTATTCTGAAGACTTTGAGTTCATGAGTTACCTCTATGTCCACATGCCAAAATTTAGAATTAATCAGCAATGTGTATACAACATATAGATCGTAAATGTACCCCCAGAACCCTTTGGGAATAAAAAGTCACTGGGGAATCAGGGAGGTAGGGAGACAGAAGGAGAATGAAATAGGCTTAGCAGACTTATAAAGATCACCTAGACTTGAGAGCCTTGTATATGCCAGCGGGTAACAGAGAATAAAAGGGCATATATAAAACAGTGCCAACTGTGTGCTGTAAGACCGCTGGAGACTTTGCACACCTTCTTATAATAGTACAGGAGAAGAGATAGGGCAGCCTAAGAGTCTTTTACTTCTGGGTATTGCTTCTGACAGGAAGATAAGGGAGGGTATGGAGACAAGAGGTGAATTGAGGGATCTAGGAGTAGATGGCAGAACAGAAGCTAGATTCCCTTGTTTTTTTTTCTTGTCTAGTCTCAGTGTGGCTCCAGAGTGGAGGGATTCAGGAAATGGCTCCAGGCTCCTCTTGGGCCTGTGTCGTCACAATGCAGCTCCGGGGTGGAGTGGGAGCCGGCTGGCAGACCGCACGCAGTCCTCTGAGCTGGGAATGGAGCTTGGGGTCTGCAACCTGAGTCTTATAGATGCAGCTCCAGGGTGGAGTAGGGACTGGCCGGCGGGCTGAAATGTTCCACGCTGGTAATAGTGCCCGAGGTCTGCGACCTGAGTCCTATAGATGTAGCTCCGGGTCTCTCCTGCTATCATTTTTGTATGAGAGTCTTAGAATAAAGGGCATGCCGGGCTGGAGATTTAGCTCAGTGGTTCCGGTGCCTGCCTCTCAAGCGCAAGGCCCTGAGTTCGATCCTGGTAACCACATAGAATGCTGGGAGTGGTGACTTGCCCACCACAGTGCCGGGCGTGGTGGCTCATGCCTGTAATCCCAGCACTCGGGAGGCAGAGACAGGAGGATTGCTGAGTTCGCGGCAGCTTGCCTGGGCACCATAGTGAGCTCAGGGCCAGCCTGAACTACAAAGCGAGACCCTGTCTCACCAAAAAAAAAAAAAAAAAAAAAAAAAAGAATAAAGGGCATGCCTCTGACTTCCCCCTATCTTAAGAATAATTTTTATGGCAGCCTGTGATAGAGAGGTCTGGAATTAAACGTTTCAAGATTTTCAGTGCATTTGTGCTTTGCGATTTCAAATAGAAAATTGAGCTATCAAAATCCATTAAAGGTGTCTGCACACAATTCCCATGGAGGCCCAGTACTTTGCTGGATCACACCGCTGTGGAAGAGCCTTGGTGACCATCTGTTCCACTTTGCTCTTTCCATAGATGACCAAGCTGAAAATAAATACTTTCTGAGATTTGAGATTGACAAGATCGTTTTCACAGCAAATATTTGAGGCCCCTAACATGCTAAGTAGTATGCTACCTGCTTTGTGCACGTTGATTTGATTCTTAGTACCATTCTATGAAATCTGTGTTCGTCTTTACCCTGGAATGGGGTTAGAATTTAGATGGCAGCTTCTTTAAGACCATACAAGTAGAGAGTGAGTTTTCAATTCCTTCTGCCCAACAGAGCCTGTGTTTTTTTTCACTTGTTACTTCCTTTTTTGAGAATCTGTAACCAGGATACCAGGTAAATACATTACATTCAGATTGTTTCCATAGGATATTGATTCCACAGTGGAGTTCAGCGCAGTCCTCACGTACTCCTTAGTCATCCTCCTTAGTGAGGAGCGCTTGGGCGCTGTGGAGAGGGCCACCGCGGAGGGAGCCCGCTGACACTGCGCTGCTGGGCACGGCGAGGCACGGTTATTATGAGCAGATCGATATAAAGCGAGCAGAGCAAACTGGGAATAAATAAGAGCAACACTCCATATGCTTCTCTTCTTTGGTCTTTGGTTCTTAGAAAAATACTACTTGGACTCTGGCTTCTGAAGATCTTTTTAATCATGTTTAATTTCATTAGGTATTTGTGCTAACCAACAGATTGAGCTTCTGCAACAGGAACAGAAATTTCATAAGGGAATTTCTTCTTCCATAGAAAATTTAATCTTTTCACCTTAAGGTTTTTGTTTTTCATCCCCTTTTATCAGGCTTTTTTTTTGGCTTGGGTTGATTTTGACTTTAGGTATGTTTGAAGGTAAGATCTAAATGGGTTGAGCTTAATAACTTGTTATCCAAATCCACATTACAAGTGGAAGTCAATTACAGATTTTTTTTTTAAAATTCAGGTTAACAATCTGAATTTTACTATTTTCTTTTTAGAATAACTTTTAGTGAATTAAAGTGGGTCATAGCCATATAAACATGCTGACCACAGGCATTTAACAGATGTGCACATTTACTGTATTTCTGCTTTATGATGAGATGAATCACCTTTAAAGGAATCTTAGCAAGTTTGCGCCTTGGGCTTTTCTGGGAGGCAAAGCCAGTTCACTGCCGTGGACATAACCTTTATCAGATGCTGTAACTCTGAAAGATGGAGTGTCGTGACTTTACATGATGTAGTCCTAGTGAACTTCTTTTTGGCTTTTCATCTTTACCTTTTTAAAAAAGGACAAATACGCTGGGCATTGTGGCACATGCCTGTAATCCCATGTGTTAGTTACTTGTTCCTGAGACACAAAATACCCAAGACTCAAAGTTAAACAGAGAAAGGTTTATTTAGCTCACATTTCAGAGGTTTCAGTCTATAATAAGCTGGCTGCTCAACAGGATTGGCAGACATTGCAGAGGAAAAACATGGCATGCGAAAGGTAGCAAAGGCAGCAAAAGACCTTAACAGCTTCTTCCTGTCTCTTCTATTTAGATTTGAGGGGATTAGAGCAGTGCTAAACCAGTCGTTCACCTGTAGTGGTTTAGTAACCACACACCCTTAATCCCAACATCACATGCTCTAGATTCAGCAACCTCCAAAATAGCCTATGACCACATGAACCTTCGGGGGGACATCTAGACACAAACCATAACATTCCATACTTGGAGGCTGAGGCAGGAGTATTGCTATGAGTTGGAAGCTGTCCTGGGCTAAACAACAAGACCTTGCTAAGAACCAATAAGCAACCCTCACACAAACACACAGAAGGACAAATAGTTTCTCACTGAGACCTTTAAGGCATCCTGTGTTAATATGTCACATCACAATGCATGCTAGGGAGTGAATGAATTGCAGACAGTAGTCTCGTCACTGTTGTAAAGGTAAGTGGAGAGTGGGGACTGAGGAGCGTTCTTCAGAGAAAAACAGTCGCGTGAACTGTTTGCACTTTATGGTCAGAAAAACTTTACTTTCTATTCTGTGTTTTACAATTACCAGGTTTACAGCCATTTGCTAGACACAGACAACAGATACTCGTATCCCTGCAATAACAGATCAGCTTCCACTTTTTACAGCTTTCTCTCTTTTAATGATTGACTTACTGAAGGCTTTTGTTATTGACCACCCTGTACTAGTGGTATGTCCTGGCCTTAGATAAGAGAATTTTACAACTGTCCAGGCCCTGGCCTAGTCCATCAGCATGAAGAAAGAAAGTGGAAGCAAATTCTGTTCTGTAAGGCAGTACTTTAGCTGATGGCTTTCAGACTTGAATAAGATCTGAGTATGAAATACAGTTTAAATTGCTCCTCCTTCCTCATACAGACTGAAAACAAAGGATTGATCAAATTGTTTATTGCAGTGTTTTTCTTACATCTTGCTGTTGCATTTCAAAACACTGATACTTGCTATGTTGAATTTAATAAGTCAAAACCATGTTAAAGCTTGAAATTTGAATATGCCTTGAACATATAGAGCATTTCCCAGTTACTTCCCTTCACAATTGTGTTCTATTCTTGTTGCAGTTTAGTTTCCTCACGGAAGGAATCTTTCCCAAAATGCGCACATAGTTACATCAGTGTACATAAGATTGTTCTGGGAACTGTGTCTGTCACCTTGGTTTTCCCAGGAAGAGCACCTGCAAGCTAAGGCGATGCCTATATGACTTCCCTGTGTGTGTGTGTGTGTCCACTGGTGGAAGAGGAGGCCCCCAGACTCTTTGGTTGATTTAGAAATGGTCGTTGTGATCTTGGCAGGTTTGGCATATGTTATTAAGTGTTTCATGTTATAACGGACTAGAGGTTCTCAGAGCTTGTTTACCCATCAAATTTCATTCGTTTCAATCAGTAGTTGTAGCTTGTTTCTAGCAACTGATGCTACCTGCATCTTGGCCCTCATAAGACACTTTAAATTCTCTACCTTTTATGTGCTAGGAATATGTTCAGACTAACCCTGTGGGATGTTGGGATAATAATTATGATTTACTATCCTGGAGACTAGTGTCATCTCAAAATCAGACCTTTCCAGGTGAGTGTGAGGACTAGGTGTTTTTTTCTGATCTCAGCCTGTCTACTGTCAGGGAGTCAGATTCATGTGTTCTCCACTCCACCCCCTGGTTTTGATGGGCTGTTTCCCCTGCTGCAGCTTAGCTGAACTTTTAGCCACAAGAAGTTTGTTTTTCTGTTCTGTTGGGTCTTGCCTTTTGCTTGTTGTATGAATTCTAATGACCAAGCTCTCTATAAAGAAAAAGTAGATAAATTAAAATTATTTGATTTTGCTGTAACACTATTTTAATGAGTGTAATAAATTTCAAAAGTTGTTTTAGGTGTTTTTTTGGATGCAAATGAATAAAAAGATTTCAAAAGATTGTTTAACTTGAATTTTTATGTCCTAACTGAAATAAGTATAATACAAACTGATATAAATGGACTTGTCTTAAAATTGCAGTTTTTGATAATCGCCTTTCTCAAAGAGGGGATAATGTTTTATGATTCAGACTACAGAAAATTTCTTCATTGTTTACATCATGTCTGTCATCGGTAGTCATTCTGAAAGAAAGAAAACCACCTACAGGAAATCGTAAATTCTATTTTTTCTTTAGGCGTGGGAGGTATATGCAAATAATATATAGGATCTGCCCAGAAAAAGGAGATGTTTAAAAATCAGTTACTTAGCAGTAAGCCCTAGAATCCTTTACTTTTTTCTGTTGATTGATTGATTAAGACAAGGTCTCAGTGCAGCCCAGGCTGCCTCAGCCTTCTGGCCCTTGTGGCTCAGTGCCCTGTCCTGGAATTGGAGGCCCGCACCATGTTTTCAGGCTCCCTCAGTACTTATTAAATTACAATGAGTACTTCTCATTCTGAATTTCATGTTGAATGTACCCTAAGTTTTGGACTCACAGTTGGCTCTTTCAAATCTTTATTTGGGAGGTAAGTACATACTGTATAGGCTTTTTCATATGAAATGAAGAGGGACTGTTTAGCCTCAAGTTATAACAGATTAGAAATATTTTACTCATGTTCATATTTCTATGTAGGTTTTCTAGTATGTCTACGACCTGATTGTTTTACTTGGCTTTAACTGGACTTGAAATTAGTATTTAGTTAGTAAATCCTCTCTAAGGGATTACTGAAGTAGTTTTTGTTACAATGGGCTCACCAGTAATTACTTTTCTTCTTATCTTGGATGACTGGATGTCAAGACACTATTAGGAATCAGGTATTTATTCCCTTCATAAAAAAAAATCTCAACTTTGGAACATAACTCTGCTTAGTCTTAGTAAACTGTAGGCAAAGGGCAGAGGAAGATGGTGGATGGTTTGTAAAATGACTGGAAGGTAGTTAATTTTCTCTTTTGGAGATCTACCGTGTAGTGTGAGGACAATTTTCTCACCTGTACACTGGGATACTGGTACATTTATATGTCTGAGCTGGAGACTGATTTGCAGTTCTTTGAAAGGACTAGATGGGTTTTATTGCATCATCTATAACTGAACATACATGTATTTGTCAATTATCAAATACTTTTTGTTCACTTTCCCAGTAGTTTAGTACCTTATCCTCCTATTAGCTGTGAATTAATTTCCCTTCTTAGATATGTGAAGATTAAGCTCCTCTGTTTCACTGTATGTAAGGGCACTGCATTTCTCATTTATCACCTGCTGCTAATCTTTGGCAGTAAAATTAAATTGACATTTGTTAAAGGATGTTTTGATCTATCTTTGAAAAGGGTAGTAAAGAGTAATTATAGTGATGTCTTCATTTTGTGCACAAATTTTAGGTTGCTTGCTGAAATATTCCAATTTCATGATCATGATAGAGAATTCTTGCTTTAAGTTCAATGGTTAAAGAGTTGAAAGTTTGATGAATCCTTGAAGCATCAGTGGGCTTAGTAGCCTTGAGAGCTGTCCTCATTTTGCAGAGCTCATGAGACTGGTGCTAGCACCAGTTCTACAGTGTATTTTGTACTTTGTCCTGGCCTTCAAGGTCAGTCCAGTCCTGTCAGTTGAAAGACCTTTCATAGCTATGAAGTGTGGGGCCCTTGCTCAAAATTTGCATTGAGAATGTGAAGTTAGTACATTGGCATTATAATTGAGACTTTTGCGAGACTGGGATTAACATTCTTAGTGACTGACAGTCCACATTAAGGTCAGGGATAGTGGTGGATAAGGTGATATGTGTAGGAAGCAGAATGTGTCAAAAAGCAAACTCTTAGGCACTAATGCTTAAAACATTCACACCCTATATACTGACTGTAATTCGTTATTATAGCTCAGACACCCCTGTCCTCCAGCTCCATGGTTCTAAGACCATGTTTCAGTGAATAGGAAGTAGGGGGATGCTACCAGTGTGGACTTCCTAAGAATTTTTATTTTGTTCTGTATCATTTTCACTTTGAGATTTGAGGCCACCATGATTAGGTTGCTACTATGTAGAGGAGGTGCTCCTCTCTAGGTTAGGCACGTCTTGAGTAGTAGCCTTCAGTGGTTACTATTGCTTAATCCCGTGTTAGGAAAGTAGAAGGCTAGAGTTTGCTTTACTGATGATTATATCCATCCTTGGCTTCAGCCCCTTGAAGACCTCTCTAGACCTGTTTCAGACCCAGGGCTACTGCATTAAAGGACTCTGTGGCCTGGCAATGCCTCTTGAGTATAGGCTGTGTGACTCCTGGTACTGTGGGAAGGCTGTGTGAGTTTCAGGTTCATGCAGCATCTGGTTACTATGGTACACTCCCCATCCTGGCCTTTTCCGATGCCAGGTTAGCACAGAGGGCAGTGGGAGTACTCCTGAGAGCCGTCCTACACCAAGAGAGCACTGCAGAAAACAACTAAATACATCCTCATTTGAAACTCCTCTTTTCCAGATCATCCAAAGGCCCCAAGTCACATCAGAGCTACCTCAGATAAGCAAACAGTGAAGTTGGAGTGGAAAGAAAGAACGCTCTTGCAGACTGCTCTTGAAATCTGTGCAAACTCTGCAAAAGCATATGGCCATATGAATGTATTGCTAGGACCTCCCAAGGCCTTGGAAGGGACCGGTGTAGTTGAATAACCATGAAATTTGCTTCATTAATTTTGTATCAAATGTCTCTGGTTAGGGTTTATCTTTTGTGGTAGAAGACCGGTCAGAGTTTCATATCACAGTATGGTTAGGAACAATCCTAATTTTACACACACACACACACACATTTTTTGAGACAGGGTCTCACTTTGTAGTTCAGGATGGCCCTCAGCTCACTATGTAGCCCAGGCAAGCCTCGAACTCAGCAATCCTCCTGTCTCTGCCTCCTGAGTGCTGGGATTACAGGCGTGAGCCACCACGCCTGGCCTATATTTGTATTTTTGAGACAAGATCTTCTTATACAACCTCAGGCTGGCCAGAAACTCACTGTGTAGCCTAGAACTCCTAATTCTCCTGCTTCAGCCTTCTGAGTCTGGGTTTACAGGTGTGTACCACCATATCGAGATAGGAGCAACACTTTAAAAAATGTCTCATATATTCTGAGTGTTGGAGAATCCACTGAAATGAGTAACTGTTGTCATTGATAACAGCAGAGTTTTAATTAGTGCTTTCCCTGTGCCAGACATTGTTAGTCTCCAGCACAGACCTAGGAATTAGCTGCCATTATTTCATTTTAAAAGAGAAGAAATCTGAGGCACAAGACAATAACCTGCCTCAGCCAGTGAGCAGCAGTGTTGGGATTAAAGCTCAGGTAGGAAGTCTGCAGGCCCGGCCCCCCTCCCCCCACTTCTGATGGAGCCCTGACCTGCTCCATGAGGTCGGAGTGCATTTGTTTTTCCTATTTTGAGGAAGCCACACAGAGGAAAAGATTCACAGAAGGAAAGCTAAAAATAAAAAACACATACACAGTTCCTGTGAAAAGACTTGTGTGGACTGATGAGCCAAGTAAGAGCATGATAGCTACTTAATTGTAATTGTCTAGATTCCAAGAAATACTCCCCACATTTTAAATTTTTTTAGGTCAATATGCACTTTATAGATGTACATATAATGATGATAGAACAGTATTTGTCCTCACTCACCTGAAAGGCTGTGTTTGCACTGATGGTACAAACAAAAATGAAAGCTTGGAAAAATGGCACGTGGAGGTTTGTTACAAGAAGAATGTTGTCTAATACTTTATTCACTGAGCAGGAACAATGATGTGAATGTAGGTATGATAGAACATGAGTAATTGAAAGAACAGAGCCCTAAAAGAGATAATGAATTTTAGTCTTTTAAGGTATATATGTAAAATATGATTTCGAATTCTCCCTCTGTCTAAAGAGACGTAGAATATAATTAACCTTACTGTGGTACATTGTTGAACAAAAAAAATCTCTTCAATTTTATACATCATTATTAGTAGTTAGAATTATTTAGCCCTAACCTACAGGGAGAAAGTACTTTTAACTATTTTATGCAGTTAACACCATTAACCCTTGTGCCCGTCTACCAGCACTGTGCGATGACTCTCCAGGCTGCCACAACTGTGTGCAGGGAAGAGAACGGGTGAGCAGTCTCTTCTCTTCACCCGTTTCTTCCAATGAGGTGCCCTCGTCAAAGTCTTCGGCCAGGCAGCTCCTTCTGTGGTTGTCAGTTTTACTTGATCTTCCTGGAGTCAGACGGACAGTTCAGGTTTTCTCTTAAGTGACGGGAAAGTATCAGAAGGCAAACGAGGGGGTGGATTTCTTTCCATCCATGGCTACACTAATCATTTCTCTCTGGACTTTACAAGAATACTAGGTTAAGGTATCAGTGGTATTTTTCCCTATAATTATTTTTAAGTATCATAGGAAGGTACAGGCAGGAGGGGGAAGGTTAACTAAATTTGATGAAAGGATTTCTAGTTTAATTTTGATACAAATAATTATTAATGCAGAATTTTATAACATAGGTGTATCTGTAAATAAGGCAAAGGTTTCCTAAGACTACATTTAACCAAGTTGTATAACTCATGTTAACATTATGCATAGTTTTTAAGAGATATCTGTCTGTTTCATTCTATCTAGTTCAAAATCAGAATCATATTTTCCAAACCATTTATTACCAGCATCCTTCTGCAAATAATACCAGTAATTATGCATCCATGATAAAAAGGAGGTAGATTGAAATGGCGTAAGAGGAGAACCAGAGGGGAAGAATGTATGCTGTTGACTCCTGGAGGAACTCGCTGCCGCAGCTGGTTTTTCTGACATGAACTCAGTTGTTATCATCAGAGAAGCTCGGGTCCTCGTGGTCACTGGGGATGGCTGGTGTTCTCTCTGGTCTTTGCCTAGAGTGATGCTTTCTGGCTCCAGGGCAGGTCCCTCAGCCTGGTGGCACAGACCTTTGACCCACCGGTGCAGACTTTGTAGCTTGCACCTGTGACCCTTGGGCCTTTCCACTTCAGATCCTCCACGTGGACTTACATGAGATGTTGCTGTAGGTTCTAGGCCTTTTGGGGGAACTGCTATGGGATCCAGGACCTCTAGATTCTTTGGGTCTCTAGAATGTGGTCAGATCTTGTGCACTCCTCTGCATTTGACTTTCTTGGGTGAATATGATAAAATACACAATCCTGTAAGGTGTGTGCCCTATATTGTCTATTCCCTTAGAAACCCTGACCTTAGAACAAAACTTTTTTTTTTTTTTTATATTTTTAGTTTTTTTGAGACAGGGTCTCACTTTGTAGTTCAGGCTGGCCCTGAGCTTACTATATAGCCCAAGCCAGCCTCAAACTCAGCAATCCTCCTGGCTCTGCCTCCCGAGTGCTGGGATTACAGGCATGAACCATCATGCCCACATTGGTGGTATGTGGTACTGATTGCTGGTGGATGTGAGTCACCACACCCAGTATTGTATGTGGTTACTGGGATCGAATGTAGGACCTTGCGCTTACTAGGCAGGTGCTGGAATCACTGAAATCTCCAGCCTAGAATATAACTTTAATACATGAAATGCTTTGAAAAATTGTATGAACATGTTAGCTAAAATAGTGACAGTCATAGCAAAATACTAAAAATGCTATCAAGCATAATTTGTGATGTGATTATTTTAAGTGGGTATATATGAGTAACTTTGGGTCTTGAGTGATACTCAGGAAATCCACATTTGTCCCTGGGTTCTGGGCCGTGCCGGGGTGGGTCATTTCAGTCATGGTGGTAAGTGCAACCAGTCCGTACTGCTTAGAGGAGCTGTTATTCAAATGGGCTCTTTTACTGTACCCAGTAATCACAGGTGTCTAGGGTCATGAACAAGACCTTTTCTTTGTGTAGATCTGGTCATCTATATGCATTTCTTCACCGGGTTCCTTTGAATTCTGTCTTGCTTTCATGCCCACATACAGATATGTCTGCATTTTCACCCGACTCTCCTTTCAAACCTTGTTAGAGTCCTTGCCTTGTATTTTCACTTTCTCCTCTGCTTGTTTTCTCCTTAAAGCTGTAGCTGTACCATTTCTTTAGCACTAGCTCCTTGCACAGGCATTTGAGTTCTACTTCCATGAACTCAATATGTTGCACTTACGCACCTGGAAAAGTACTGCATACATTTTGCATTTTCTAGCACATTCAGTAAGAATAGTAAGCAGGGGTGGAGGTGCTGTCTGTTGTGGTGGCATACTACTTCTTGAAGGCCACATCTGGCTCTTGGCAGCTTCTGTAAATGTTTTGTTAGAACATAGCTACATCTATTTCTTATTGCCTAGGGGAGTGAAAAGCATGGAAGGAAATTAGACGTGGATAATGGAATCTCTATTCACTTAGATGAGAATTGCTAAGATATGGGGCCTCAGAGCTTATTAAATATAATTGTCACTTTGAAGGTTTTAAAGTATTTCATAATAAAAACTAAAATTCAGAGCATGGTGAGAAGGGTGAGAAGAGAATGGGTGCTACTAGATTAACTAATTGATTGAAATTCTTCTGATTAGTTTTTCAGACATAGATTTTGACATGTTCATGTTGGGCCCAAAATTCATGTGTCATTGCCAGGTGGCTTGAACCACCACTGTTCCATGCGTGAGAGTCCTGTCTGGTGACTTTTACCATTGGTGTTACAAATGGATCTAATCACTTTTATTGGTCTTTTTACTAATACATGGGTTAAGATGGTTAAAAATTCTCCCATCAAACCAATAAAAAGGAAAAGAAAGCTTTAAGTGTTTATGTATAATATATCAGGTGCTCAATATACATTTATAAAGCCTTTTGGGAAAGCATTTTAGTAATGTGTTTCCAGAAGGAAAGGTTTTTAGAAATTAATGTTTTAATTTTTACCTATTACAGAACTTAGCATGATGTATCTATCTATGTATGGAAGGTGTTACGGTCTGTCCTAAGAACTACTTGGGTTCTCTGAAATTACAGAGGATCAGATAAAGATTAGTACATAGCAAAGTTAATTGCCAACTCATTTGTAATAGAAAATTGGTAACCATCTAAATTTATATCAGAATTATATCAGTTAAAATATTACCAGCTATGAAAGAATTAAAAAGTATTAAATTTGTGTCTTAGAATATTTGGTGATATTGGGCCATACTTGTGAATTAATATTAAATTTTAATAGCAGCTGGGTGTGGTGGCTCATGCCTGTAATCCCAGCACTTGGGAGGCAGAGGCAGGAGGATTGCTGAGTTCCAGGCTTGCCTGGGCTACACAGTGAGCTCAGGGCCAGCTTGAACTACAGTGCAAGACCCTGTCTCAAAAAAAAAAATTAAATAGCATATGTAGAATATATGTAAATTACATACAATTATAAGCACAGCACATAGGTTTGTCGAAATAAGATAACTGAATAAAGGAGAATTTCAAGTTTATGTAATGAGTCAAAGTTTTAAAATAATTATTTTTACCTTTAGAACTAGATAAAATGTCATTAAAGAATGAAGAGCTATTTTTTCCTGTAATGTGAATCTGCCCATCGCTGGGGAATCTAATGACCCACTGTCAGTGTAAATTAACAAAGGCAGTGATTCACTGGCACCAGGTTCAGCCTATCCCAGAGTAGATGTTCAATACAGTTTTTAAAACTTGAAATTAATCTATAGGAGGTTGAACCTAATTACTTTGTTTTTATCTGTTGGTAGCCTAAAAATGTAAGAGTCTTAATACAGAGAATATTTAAGGAGGCAGGGGCTGTAGTGTGGTGGTAGAACATTGCCTCGCATGCACAAGGTTCTGTGTTCAAGGTTCTGTGTTTAAGTGGGTGGGGGGACTCCACTTAAAAAAAAAAACCAAACTTCGGGCCAGAGATTTAGCTCAGTGGTTCCAGTGCCTGCCTTGCAAGTGCAAGGTCCTAAGTTCAATCCTGGTAACAACATAGAATGCTGGGCATGGTGACTTACGCCCACCAGCAATCAATAGCACATACCACAGTGCCGGGCATGATGGCTCACGCCTGTAATCCCAGCATTCAGGAGGCAGAGACTGGAGGATTGCTGAGTTCACGGCGGCTTGCCCAGGCTACATAGTGAGCTCAGGGCCAGCCTGAACTACAAAGCGAGACCCTGTCTCAAAAAAAAAAAAAAAACAAAAAAACAAAAAAAAAACCCAAACTTCATAAAATTCAATGGGAGAAATTATGGTCATAATCAGCAGTTGAGTTGTTTAATGTTTTGTAACATTGTAATTCTTACAAAACATTATCCAAGGGAAAATGTAGGTTAGCTGCTGAAAATTGAAAAATGAGCTAATATATTTAATCAAACACTTGGGTATCTTTCCTGTTCTTACCACTGTGCTAGAGACCCAAAGATGAACCAGATATGGCCCTTGCTGTCTAGAGCAGGGGTCCCCAAGCTTTTTGGTACCAAGGACAGTTTCATGAAAGACAGTTTTTCTTGGTGGTGGTGGTAAGGGGATGGTTTTAGGATAACTAAAACACATTACATTTATTGTATACTTTATTTTTATTATGTTCCCATTGTAATACATAGTGAAATAATTCTACCATCACCATAAGGCAGAATCAGTGGGAGCTCTGAGGTTCTTTTCCTGCAAGTAGAATGTCCCATTGGAGTAAAGTGAGACAGTGATACCAGGAGAATGTTGCTTATGTCGAGTCTACTCCTCAGTCTCATGTTGGTGTTTGTCACTGGAAAAACCCTGATTCACAAACATAGGATGATGGAACCAGAAGCAGAGTTTTCAGTGCTTCAGTTGGAGTCTCAGGATATTAGCTCTTGACTTTAATCCAGAAAGTATGGTGACTTGGAGTTGTCTCAGATACTCTTTTAAGGCAGTGATCATTTGTGTTCTCAAGTAGTCAACCTTCTTCTAACATGGACAAAGTCAGTTCACCTGGCTTATTGATAAATGGGTCCAGATCCATTTCTTCCAGTTAGGGTTTTTTTTTTTTGTATTTGGATTGTGCTCAAATTCTGTTGAAAGATAAGATTTGTGGTCATGCATCTACTGGGCAAAAGAAGGGCCTGACTCCGTCTCTTACACATTCTCTGCTGTTGTTTGAAACATCAAAACTGCTAATGTTCACTCCTCCCTCATCCATAACTCCAGGTTGGCTTTGAATGCAGCCATATCATCTGTCACCCTGAACACAGGTTTTCATTCTCCTCTGAATATGTTGTACTACCAGTGGGAACTGTTTTTCTCTGGAGTGGCTTTTATAATTCAAACTGGCCACTAATCTGCCTTCAGAAATCTTTGTGCATAAGAGAAGTCATGTGTGCTTTGTGTGCATGTTCTCATAGAGCTGCATGAGCAGACATGAGTGAAGGATACATATTTTTAATATGCTTGATAATTTTGATCACATCCTGTAGAACATTAAATTCAAGTCAGTTTTCAGCTAGCCATTGTTTATCTGTGGATGAATGTGTGGACTCACATTCAGAAATGACCTCATTGACCCCACAATAAAAGCAGAACAGTGGCCATTTATGGCAGTAGCTCCATCTGTGCATATACAAACACAAAGTGACTAATTCGGTTTTCTTGACCCATAATCATTCAGAGACTTGAAGCCTTTGTGTTGATTAACAGCAAAGGTGCACATAACATATCCTCAGTGGACTTCCCTCTGGAAAAATACATCACACAGAAACGAGTGTTGTTGCTTTGTTGTCAGTGTCAGTATATTTGTCAACCTAAATTTATATCATTGACTCATTAATCCCCTCTGACAACTACATCTCAATATTTTCTGTTACTTTGTCAATTTGTCCAGTTACGTTTCTAGCCAGGAAAGGAATACATGTCAGCTTTTGAACTGCAGCCTCTTCTAAAAGTTCATGGCGTGTGTGCCTAGCAGCAGAAAGGGCAATTCTTTACCAGTAATAAAGCGCTTCTTTGCTTTAGCAATGTGGTTAGCTATTAAGAATGATGTTCTTGGTGCAGGCATATTTGATGAAGTGATGGCCTTCAATCAGTAATTGCTTCTTTGAGTTTGCCTCTTTTTTTTGAGACAGGGTCTCACTTTGTAGTTCAGGCTGGCCCTGAGCTCACTATGTAGCCCAGGCAAGCCTGGAACTCAGCAATCCTCCTGTCTCTGCCTCCCGAATGCTGTGATTACAGGCGTGAGCCACTACTCCCGGCAAGTTTGCCTCTTTTGAAAAACTGCAAAGCCTTGTCTTCTAACACAGGATTCTTGTTCTTCACGTGTTGCTGTTTTGAAGGTTTCATGATTTCATCAGATAACCAGTTGCCATATATGATGGCATACCAAGCAGGCTTTAAGAATGTGAATCTCTTCTTGCAGTAACTCCATAATTTGTTGGACTGTGGGTTTTCTCTTACTGAGGCTTTCTCTTTGTTGGCAGTCTTAGTTTTCTGTTATCTCATCTTTGGGTCTTTCCCGCTTTGCAAAGCTTGGCAAAGCAGCTGTCCAATGACATTTGCTCTTCACTTCTGATGGCTAGGGTTTGCTTGTGAGTTTATGAAATACTTGAATGTAATAGTTAACTGCTTGTGAGAATTTTAAGAAACACCCATCTAAACTGACTCAGCGGAGTCCTGGGTGTGGAAGACCCATCCCAGGGAGGATTGTCCTGGGAACGGTATACATGGGGAATGGAGAGAGGCGGCTGCTGCTTCTGTTTTTTTGAGGCACTCCAGTCTTTGCCTTTACCTTGGGCACCATCTTCAGCCTTGCAGCACAGACCCCTCACTCTCCTCTTACGGACTCTCACAGGGCACTACAATGAGCTCCAGGCCTTTGCCTGGACCCTTCGGCTCTCTGGCTCATAGACGACCCTTTCGCACTGTTCCACACCTGACTCTGTGGTCAGCCGTTGTAAATCATTCTTGCACATTCCTATATTTGTATATACTGCATTAAATCTGTTTCTCTAGTAAGCACTGAGTGCTACAGTGACTGAGACAAGTACACAGTGTAGCAAAGAGGTGTGGATGAAAATGGTAAATAAGGGGTGGGCCCTGCACAGACTAAAAATTGTTCTAAAAATTGACTAAATTCCGATTTAAGGCCTGAAGTCAGATTCAGCTGCACCATTCAGTTCATAAACTCACTTGCCACTCTAAAGTCTGCTGCCAGGTACAGCTTGTCACTTGCCCCTCCTGGACAAGCTTTTGTTTTGAGCCTGCAGTTAATTTATTCTGGTGTCCATGTGTTCAGACCTCTCTGGCAGTGTTAATCCGTATTTGCAGTAGTTCCTTGGTGCTGGCATCCAGCTCCCTTTACTATCAAACATTAGATTTTCATAGAAGTAAGCAAGTTAGATCCCTTTAAGTGCTCACTTCACAGTAGGGTTTGTGCTATGAGAATCGAGTACCACCATGACCTGGTCTGAGATGAGCTCAGGTGGTAATGTGATTGTAAACAGAGATGAAGCTGCTCTGAGTGACCTGCCTCTCACCTCCTGATTTGCTTACTTGTTCTTAGTAGGTCAGGGGCCAGTGCTGGCTCATGGGGTGGGGGCTGGGGATCCCTGGAAAGAGTCTTCAAGTATAACTGTGCCTCTACAGCCAGTCTTGAAAAGATGTGCTAAGAACACACATTGGAAAGGACACATCTTGAATAAATAGTGCTGGGCTTGAAGACTATGGTATGCTAAGCAAAGTGAACGGTGCAGATGGATAAATATTGCATGGTTTCTCTTGTATGAGAACCAAAGTTTAAATAATTTAGAGAGCAAGGAAGGAGACCAGAAGGGAAGGGAATGTAGGGACAAAGGGAGAGGAAAAGAGGAAATACAAAGGATTAAGATTACGTATATGTACCAAATCCCTACAATGAAAGCATTCATTATGTGCTGTAGACATGAACTAAGAAAAATAGATTTTAAAAAATTGTGGGGAAAATTGGGTAGCTGTATGCAGCAGAATAAAGTTAGATGCCTGTACAAGAACTGATTAATGACTTTAAGATCTGAAACTATGGAATTCATAGAAAAAAGCATAGGAATAACACACTTCAAGTATTGAAGTGGTCAAGTATTTTTCAGATATCTCAAAAGCTCAAGAAAGGAAAACAAATGACGACAAATGGGACTATTAACAAAAGCTTCTGTACAAACCAGAGGAGACAATGTCAGCAGAGAGATAAGCTCCAGAAGAGGAGAAAATATGCAGTAACAGTACCTCTTACAAGGGGTTAATATCCAGAACATAAAAAGAACTTAATAGGGGGCCGGAGATTTAGCTCAGTGGTTCCAGTGCCTGCCTCGCAAGCGCAAGGTCCTGAGTTCGATCTTGGTGACCACATAGAATGCTGGGTGTGGCAACAGTACCAGCAATCAATACCACATACCACAGTGCTGGGCGTGATGGCTCATGCCTGTAATCCCAGCACTCGGGAGGCAGAGGCAGGAGGATTGCTGAGTTCGAGGCTTGCCTGGGCTACATAGTGAGCTCAGGGCCAGCCTGAACTACAAAGTGAGACCCTGTCTCAAAAAAAAAAAGAAAAAAAAAAAGCAATAGACTTAAATAGACATCCCAAAAGATGGCCAGCAGATATATAAGGAAAAAATTGAATATCACTAATCATCAGGAAAATGGAAGTCAAAACCATATTTCATTTCACCGTTTAAAATGTCTTATCAAGAAGACAAATAACTAGTGCTGGTGAGGATGCAGAAAAAGGGAAACTGTCACACACTGTTGGTAGGAAGGTAAGTGTTACTGCCATTATAAAAAAGCAGAGATGCCTCAAATGTAGAATTACCATATGTATATATGTATATGAAAAAGCATGTCAGAGATTTCCATTCCCATGTTTATTGGAGCACTATTCACAGTAGCCCAGAAATGGAATTCACCTAAATGTCAATCTAATGGCTGGATAATGAACATGTAGTGTACGTACTCAGTAGAGTACTATCCAGCCATACAGACAGACAAAAATGTTGTCATTTGCAGTCACACTGGTGTAACTGGAGATCATTATGTTAGGTGAAAGAGAAGTACAGAAAAATCGCACGTACTCACATTCATATGTAGAATATGAAGAAGGTGGTCGCATAAAGGTGGAGAGTAGAAGGTTGCTTACAAGAGGGGAGAGAAGAATGGAGGCAGGTTAGCTAATGAGTGCTAAGGTAAATAGAAGCAATGGTGTACTACTTCACAGTAGGGTGAATACAGATAATTGTAGAAAAACTAGAAAGATCTTTAATGTTTTCACTAGAATGAAGTGTTAAATGTTTCAGAAGGTAGGTATGTTGACTTCGATTTGAACACTATACAATGTATACAGATATCGAAACATCGTATGGTACCACATTTAAGAAATGTAGGAGTTAGGGGAAGACTAGGTAATAGTCATTCCCAAGGTTAAGAACACCAAGGGTCGTGGCAGAGGGCAGAGACATTTCCCAGCATATTGGAGGTGGGTGCAGGGTGGTGCCAACCAAAAGTTCTAGGTGTGGAGTGATGAGGGCAGGCAGTATTGCTCTGTGATATACTAAAGATCTTAGACTTTATAATCTGCAGTGGTATGTGAGGTTTCAAGCAGGGGAGGGATAGTTGGTTCACAAATTAGCAAGATTCTGTTTGTTAGAATAGGTAGAATATGGCTTAAGGTGTCCAAGTCTCAAGGCAAAGGGTACCCTGTTAATGTGTGTGGAATGAGTGGATATAAAACGGGACTAGGATAGAGAGAAGCCTGAAGATCAGTAGCATGCCTGATAAGAAGAGGAAAGCCAAACCCACTGTGTATGTTTTGGTTCCAGCTTGCTAAAAAGTTCCCCAGATCCCTTGGTGCATACAGAAGCTGAGACAGAAATAATGGCTGTAATGGCTTTATTCACACTATAACGCCACTGAAGTGTGAGTAGTGATTTTCTTTAGGAGTTTAGGAGCCGGTGCCTTTTTCTGTTTTGTTTACCCTAAATACATTGTTTTGAACAAAGATTGCTTTTATAATCAGAAATGGGTTGTGTCTAATGGGTGAAAGATAAAAATGTGTTCTGGGTGGGATACATGTGAGATTTAGGAATGCAACAAAGGAATACAGCAAAGTATTGGCAAGAGTTGTAAGACCAAGTAAAACAAGCCAATCAATGGAGACAAATACTGTATGATTCCAGTTATATGAAACATTTAGAGAAGTTAAATTAATAAAAAGCAAGATGTAGAATGGTGGTAGCCAAGGGTTGGGGAGAGTAGAAAATAGGGAGTCGTTTAATGGGTATGGTATTTCAGTTCTGCAAGGCCAAGAGATTCTGATTTTATAGTAATACAAACATGCCTGGTGCTACTGACCTGTATAGACGTCAGCAAATAAAATGGCAACTACTGTGTTATGTACAGCATATCATAATTTAAAAAATAGAATCACAAATCTGCATTGCACAGTTAACTCTAGTACCTGCATGTAGGAGCCAGTCCATCACGAAGGCAGGGTTGTAGTTTTTCCCTGGCCTAGTATAAAGTAAGGGCTGCTAGTGAACATAAGCTCATGTGATTATCTCTGGTGGAGGGTGGGTGAGGAAGAAATAGAGGTTAGGAAAAGGCTCACAGAGCAAATGTAATTATTTGCTCTCCCTGATTAATGGATCCTAACACTCCCCCCATTTAAAAATCTATGAATGTACAAGTTCCTTAGATGAAACAATAGCCACATCTGAATAGTCCTCCTGTCTTTTTTTTTCTTTTTTTTTTGAGACAGGGTCTCGCTTTGTAGTTCGGGCTGGCTCTGAGCTCACTATGTTGTAGCCTAGGCAAGCTTCGAACTCAGCAATCCTCCTGTCTCTGCCTCCCGAGTGCTGGGACTACAGGCGTGAGTCACCATGCCCCGCACTGTGGTCTGTGGTATTGATTGCAGGTGGGCGTGAGTCTCCACGCCCAGCATTGTATGTGGTTTCCGGGGATTGAACTCAGGACCTTGTGCTTGCGAGGCAGGCGCCGGAACCACTGAGCTAACCCTCTGGCCCAACCTCCTGTTTTCTTTAAGTCATCTCTGGGTTTTTGTATTACCTGAGACATCATAAATACTGTATAAACAATGCTTATACAGTATTGTTCAGGGAGTAATGACTGAAAGAGAGGCTGCAGATGTTCAGAACAGATGCAGCTTTTTTTCCCTGAATATTTCCAGTCTCTGTTCAGTTCAATCCATACGTGTGTGCTGAACCCACAGATACAGAAGGCTGACTTGGTACTGGGAAAATGTCAGACAGGAGGTTGTAGCCAGATAGCAGGAAATGGAATGTATACATACTAGGTGAAGTGATACCGCACTCATTAAATTAAAGGGGAAGCACTTTAAAGTTGTTTAGAGATGAGACCAAACACCTAGAAAGTGCTCAGTAAAATTGCTATCCATTAAAGGATGCATGCATGTTGAGCGCCACATTTCAGAGGTGGCATCCCACGCATGGAAATGCCTTTTGCCTGCCACTCTTTTTGTTCTGTGACCTTTTTCCCTGAGTCACAACTATGTGATGTATTTACCAAATAGGGCTCAGAATTCACTGGGTGCACGCCCCTACCCTCGTGTTTGCTGTCTGGGGGGAATTGATACTCTCCTGAGGCTTGGAGGAAAAATTACAGATGTTGACCCTGGCCTAGAAGATATTTGGGTTTAATTGCCTTGCTATAGGCACTTCTGTCTTTAAAAAATATATTTTCATTTTTAATTGACCCAGTAATTAGGCATATTTCGAGTGTGACATTTCAGTACTTGCATATGATGATCAGGTAAGGGTCTTTGACCTATGTATCACTGAAGACTGTTTGTGTTCAGAACACTCAGAATCCTCTCTGCTAGCTATATTATTTGAAATGTTCAGTGAATCATCAGGTTTAGTTACCCCATGACTCAGGACATTAGAAGGGATTTCTGTCATGTAGCTGCATTTTTGTACCTGCTAACCATCCCCTCCTCACCCCACCCCTATTCTTCCCAGGCTGTGCTGTGGGTGTTTCTACTTATAATAAGCTCTTTAAATGATTCCAATACTTACCAAAGTTGGATGACTACTGTTTGAGAAATACCAATTTTGTCAAAGGTTAGAATTACTTTATTATGTTTGCTTTTGCTATACATAAGCATCGTTACTGTTTTTAGACATTATTGGAATAGGATCTGCTATTTTCCTTTTTTGCTAAGAAAATTATGTTAGCATATTAATTTGGACTTCTTTCTTAAAGTGCAAACAAAGAGGAGCATTTCATTTTTGAGAAGTCAATAGCATTAACCTTCCTTTACAAAGGTAGATTAATTTTCTCCACATAGAGGAAATTGTTATTCAAAATCATGTAATTTTAGAAGAAAAAGCTTAATTATAGAATGCTGTTAGAATTTAAGACACGGAAGATACAAAGCACTTCGTTGAATTTTATATAAAATGCTGTTTTTCTTTGACCGGTCCTAATGAGCTGCGTGTGGTAGTAATTCCTATAATCCCAGTTCCTTGGGAGACTGAGGAGGACTTCAAGTTTGAGGCCAGCCTGGCCAATTTAGTGAGACTCTTCTCAAAAATAAAAAAAAAGGCGCCAGTGGTTTCTTTTGAGTGAAGAAACTTTTTAGTAGTATGAGATCTCATTTGTTCTTTCTGTTTTCGTGTAAGAGGTTTTGTTTATAAGGATTTGGAAAGAAAAAGAGCATGTATATAAGGGGTGGCGATTGTGTGTGGGTAGGGATATGGTTAAAAATGAGAATTAACTTGTGTCATATACTGGTACCAATTCCCCAATGTTGTGTGTGATTGTGAGCTGTATATAAAGAGTACCAGTAAAGAATTAAATTAAAAAAAAAAGGTCTGTGTGTAGCTCAGGGATGGAGAGTGCTTGTCTAACATGCAGGATACCCTGAGTTCAAACCTGGTGCTACTAGAAACAATGAAGCTCCAGTGTCCACTTTCCAAGTTAATTCAATGCACAAGATTTGGTGAGGGATTGATAGGTTTATGATATGAGTTTGAATTAAACAATATAAAATTAGAAGGTGAATAAGCTTAAATTTTATAATCATTAAAAAAATAATACACATGGGTGCACCCACCATGGGACACTGAAAAAGTTTTATGGTCACTGAAAATAATCTTCACAGGTTTTACAAGTTGAGTAATTTTTGTCTAGCCCTGACAAGAACACTTGGTTTGCTCTTGATATGTGTAAAAATCTGCTTTTATATCAGAAAGCTAGGTGATGCACTTGTTATTGTACCTATACATAATAAGCCTTGATTCTTTCTTTCTCCTCTCCCTCCTTCCTTCTGCCCTTCTCCCCCCATTTACAGAAGCTTTGTTGCCATGTTTTCTTTTTAAATCTCTTTCCCACTATTTCTGTTCCTTCTGCCCCACCCTTGTTCCCCTTCTCATCTGAACATACTCTTCCTGCCTCCTGATACCTGTTCTCCCTTTTGGTCCTTACTTACCTTTTGGGTTTCTCACACAAGAGGAACAATGCACTATTTAAACTTGTATGCCTGATTTATGTCACATAACATCATGGTCTCGAGGTGCATCCATTTATGTAAAAATGTTTCAGTTGCATCCTTAGTTGTGGCAGATACTGCTCCATTGTATATATGTATATAGATAAAACAATTTTTAATCCATTCATCTGTTGATACTCATGGATTATTTCCAACACTTAGCTGTTATAAATTGTGCTATAAGTATGGGTATGCATATATCACTGTGGTATGATGCTTTTAACTCCTTCAGAAGTAACACCTACAAGGGGAATATCTGGATCAAATGGAACATCTAGCTTTAATTTTTTTGAAGAATCTTCATACTGATTTCCCTATTGGTTATACCAGTTTACACTCCCATCAGCAATGGACAAGGATTCCTTTTTCCTCATAGCTTCTCTAACATTTGTTATTGGTTGATATATTGATAGTCCTTTTTGGAGTGAGACGAAATCTCTGTTTTAATTTGCATGATAAGTGATGTTAAACATTTTTTCCCCTTTATTCACTGTTTGTACTTCATATGAGGTGTGTCTTTTCATTGCTAATTATGTGGATTTGGGCCTTATATTTCCTTTTGATTAGCTAAAGTTCTGTTTAATCTTTAAAAGAATTAACTGATTCTTTGTATTTCTTTTTTAGTCTCAATTGCATTAATTTCTGCCTTAATCTTTATAATTTCCTTATATGAGCTTTGGGTTTAACCTGCTCTTTTTTCTAGAAGTTTGAGATTTAATATTACCTTATTTCAGCTCAGTCTTTTTCTGATGGGAGTATTGGCTGCTATAAATTTCCTCACGGTGGGCCAGGGATTTAGCTTAAGTGGTACCTGCGCCTACCTTGGAAGCACAAGAGCCAGGGTTCCATTGGTGGTACTGCAAAAAAAAAAAAAAAAAAAAAAAAAAAAAAGTGGGGGAGGCATGCGGAGATGTAGCCCAGTGGTTCCAGCGCCTGCCTAGCAAGTGCAAGATCCCTGGTTTGATCCCTGGTAACCACATACAGCAATACTGGGAGTGGAGGCTCATGCCCACCGACAATCAGTAACTCATACCACAAACGCTGGGTTTGGTGGCTCAAACCTATAATCTCAGCACTCAGGAGGCAGAGGCAGGAGGTTTGCTGAGTTCGAAGCTTGCCTGAGCTACACAGTAAGCTCAGGACCAGCCTGAACTACACAATAAGCTCAGGACCAGCCTGAACTATAAAACAAGAACCTGCCTAAAAAAAAGAAAAAAATTTAGTCTGTTTCAGTGCATCCCATAAATTCTGTCATATCAAAACAATTATAGAAACTAATTTCTTCTTGAAATACCAGTCAAGTTATTTAAATACAGGATGGCCAAAAATTGCAATTTTAGTCTTTTTTTTTTTTTTTTTTTGAGACAGAGTCTCTCTTTGGAGTTCAGGCTGGCCCTGAGCTCACTATGTAGCCCAGATAAGCCTCAAACTCAGCAGTCCTCCTGCCTCTTCCTCCCGAGTGCTGGGATTATAGGCGTGAGCCACCACACCCAGCATTATGGTATGTGGTACTAATTGTGGGTGGTTGTGAGTCATCATGCTCCATATTGTTCTATGTGGTTACCGGGATCAAACCAGGGACCTTGTACTTGCTAGGCAGGTGCTGGAACCACTGAGCTAAATCTCCAGCCCTGTCAATTTTTATAAGATAAAAGGAAGTACAAAAATGATGATTTTATCACATTTATTCAGTGTAACATTGATTGGTTAAATCTGCCCGAGCCATGCTCAGGATAGTTAGTATGTAAGAAAAGTGTTGGTTGTGGGCCACAGATTTAGCTCAGTGGTTCTGGTGTTTGCCTGGGAAGCACAAGGTCCCAAGTTCAATCCCCAGCACCACACAACACACTGTTGAGCATGGTGGCTTATGCTTGTAATCCCAGCACTTGGCTAGGCTACATAGTGAGTTCAGGGCCAGCCTGAACTACAAAACAAGACCCTGTTTCAAAAAAAAAAAAAGTGCTTATGGAGTGTTGCTTAGGGTGAACTGATAAGTGGTTAATTTCTTTTGTGACCCATTGGTTGCTCAGAAATGCATTATTTAATTTCCACGTGTTTATAAAGTTTGTGGTTTCTTTCGACAATTGGTTTCACTTTTCACTGCTCTATGATCTGATAATATCCAAGGAATAATTCGTTTGGATTTACTTAAGCATGTTTTGTGAGGTAGTTTATTTGGAGAAGATCCTGTGTGCTGCTGAGAGGAATGTGTATTCTGTTGTTGTTGGGTGGACTATTCTGTAGGTATCTACTAAGTCCGTTTGTTCAAAGGTTTGGTTCAGCTCTGATGTTTGTTGATTTTTTTTTCACCTACTTAATGTATTTGTGGCAGTGGGGTATTGAGGCCCCTGTTACAAGTGTATTAGTGCTTATCTGATTTTTTTCATCTTTTCATGTTTATTTTACATAGTTGGGTGTGTTGGTATTTGGTGCATATATATTTATGATTATTATCTGTTTCTCTTGGGTAGTTCCTTTAACCAGCATTTAGTGACGTTTGCCTCTTCTGACCAATCTTGATTTAAAATCTACTTTGTCTGCAAAGAGAACAGTGATCCCTGCTTTCTTTTCAGCTTTCTGTTCTACAGGGTATTTTTTGTCCTGTGACTCTCACTCTGAATTTCTTTTTGAGTTAAATGTGTTTTGTGTGTGCAGCATGTTGTTGCTTCTTGTTTCTCAATCCATTCTGTTTTTAACTATTGAATTGAAATCATTCAAATTGATGGGTATATCTGATAAGTATTGACTTATCTTTGTCATTATATTGTTTTTCTGTTGTTGGTTCCCTTTCCTTTCTATTTAATTCCTTGCCTTCCCTGTTAGGTTCATTCTATTGGGATTCCTGGAATTGTTCTCATTGTCTTTTTCTAGAATGTTTTTCAGAACTAAAATTTTGCAGTATTGGTTTTGTAGTCATGATTTTCAAGTGTTCTTTTTTTTTTAAATTGAATTCCTTATTGGTATATTTTATATACAGCTCACAACCACACTCAACATTGGAGAATTTGTACCAGTATATGACATAAGTTAATTCTCATTTTTACCCGTATCCCTACCCACCCCACAACCTCCCACCTCCTATATACATGCTCTTTCTTTTTCTTTTCAAATCATATTTATTCTTTCCCCTCATTACTTTCCCCTGCCACATTCCCTTTGAACATTTCCTATTTCACAAAATCTTTTGTACATTCTAGAACTCATATACATGTACAGGTTCTCATTCAGGTGTTCTTTATCATGGATGTATCCTATTAGTTTTCAAAAATAACATTATGGGGGACAACAATCTAGGTGGAAGGATTTTCCTTTAGGGTTTGAAATACTTCCAGCCTCTCACTGACTTAGGGATTATGTTTAGAAGTCTGCTGGGTTTTCCTTGATAGGTGATTTATTTTTTTTTCTCTAACACGTTTTTATAGTCTGTTCTTGGATTTCTGGAGTCTTGACTATTTTATACCTTGCTGTAATTTAAAAAATCATGGCTACTTGGGGTCTTATGCTTCACTTATTTCTATGTCAAACTCTTACTCCATGCTTGGAAAGTTTTCTGCCATTACTTCTGTGAAGTGGGATTTTGTTTTGTTTTGTTTTGTTTTTGTTTGTGACAGGGTCTCACTATGTAGTCTAGGCTGGTCTTGAATTCATTGTGTAGCCCAGTTTACCTTGGAACTTGTGGTGATCCTCCTGCCTCACCCTCCTGAGTGCTGGGATTACAGGTGTGTACTATCACACTTGGCAATACTGAAATTTTTTTTTTATATTCTTTGTGCTTTCTTCTGATTTTTCATTGATTCCAATCACTTATTTTCTTTGCATTGTCTAGCAGCTGTTGGATTGCCTTTTTTTATGATCCCTTTTTTATAATTTATATTACTTTATTTGTTTATGCTTTTTTTTTTTTTTTTTTTTTTTTTTTTTTTTTTTTTTTTTTTTTTTTTTTTTTTTTTTTTTTTTTTTTTTTTTTTTTTTTTTTTTTTTTTTTTTTTTTTTTTTTTTTTTTTTTTTTTTTTTTTTTTTTTTTTTTTTTTTTTTTTTTTTTTTTTTTTTTTTTTTTTTTTT
>PVIC010002016.1:0-82557 GCA_004025085.1 Thryonomys swinderianus | reverse complement strand
TTTTTTTTTCTTCTCTCTCATACCCCTCCTTTCCTGTTTAAAGTTTTTCATTAAGAAATGTATTACTTGGGCCAGAGATTTAGCTCAGTGGTTCCAGCACCTTCCTTGCAAACGCAAGGTCCTGAGTTTGATCCCGGTAACCATATACAGCAATGATGGGCATGGTGAGTCATGCCTACCAGCAGTCAGTACCACATACCACAGTGCTGGGTGTGGTGGCTCATGCCTGTAATCCCAGCACTCGGGAGGCAGAGGCAGGAGGATTGCTGAGTTCCAGGCTTGCCTGGGCTACATAGTAAGCTCAGGGCCAGCCTGAACTACAAAGTGAACCCTGTCTCAAAAAAAAAAAAATGTAAAAAAAAAATGTGTTTAAGGGTTACAAATAATAAAGGGAATTTCTCATGTACCTAACACCCAGCTTTAAAACAGTAGTCATGGACCACTTTCCCTGCATACAGCATCTCTAGAAATTTCCAGCTCTCTGCAAGGTAGATGGCAGTGTCCCCATCAGAGCTGCTGGATTTCAGAACTCCCCCACTGTGCTGCTTGCATCACCCTAGTCCACTTGTCTTTGCCTGAGAATCTGCAGAGCACATAGGGAGGCCACCGGTTCTATCCTCCACCCAGCAGCCTCAGGAGCATCTGCTGCTTGGAATGCAAGTGCGCGAATACCAGGCCAATGAATTATGAGCTCTAGTTTCCTGAGAAACCATCAGATTATGGCTGAGTGAGAGTTCATCTGAGTTTGAGTCCACCCATGGTTTTGGACAAGTCCATCACCTCTCTGAGCCTCAGGCTCTTCATCTGAAGAGTGAAAGGCCTGAGTTCTTTGAGGTCTGAAATAGTTTGGAGACTTTATTTACATCAAAGAGTCAAAATTTAGACAACTCACAAATATTCATGATTTTTAGTTTTACAGAAAAGACTTAAAAGAATGTTCCACAGCTGGATGGCTCAAGTCCAATCAAATGACTAACTATCCCTGAATTACAGTAATGCAGATTCCTGGGCCAAAGGAAGGATTTCAGTCATGAAGTTTGTGAATCCTTTTTTTTTTAAATTTGAATCTTTATTGGTATATTATTTATAATGTGAATCTTTATTTTAATAAGCTTTTCTCTTATCACCCAGTTGATTTTGAAACATGTTGAAGTTTTTTAACAGCTCTTATATGAGTCCAATGAACATATTAAATTGAGATAGTTATACAGAGTAGACAAACCAACTTCTTATCTTTGGAAACGCTAGTGGCTTAAAGAAAAGTATTTTCAAGAAGAAATTTGAAGTTTATGCTTCACTATGCATTGGAATTTGTAATAAATAGAGATAAATTATTAGATAAATCAGTGAGGAAATATGACTTGATGTTGAAATATGGACAGAGACAGGGTTTTCAGGAACAGGATTAGTAGAATGCAGGCTGTCAACCCCAAAACAGGGCATCTGTAAGTGACCTCAGGTTCCTAGGCTGATGTTTCTCAAAGTGTAGCCCAAATCTGCTTCAGTATAGTGCTAATTAAAACGTGGCTTCCTGAGTCAGGTGAATTCAAATCCCACAGAGAGGGTCCTGGGAGTCTGCAGAGTTTAACAAGCTCATCAAGTGATTCCAATGTATGCTGATCAGCTTTTAAGACTATTTGTTCTAGAAGAGGAAACTGAAGCTGAAGAAGAGGAGATGGATTTAGATTTACAGATGCTCCATCATCAAAAGATGATGTTCTCCAGTTTGGGCAAAACAGCAAGCATAGCACTTATACCAGATTTAGATTAAACAATGTCCCTGGAACTCTGGAGAGCCTAATATTTCAAGACATAGGAGGGTAGATTGTCAATTTTAAAATTTCAGTTGACTGTCACATGCATATACTTGTGCTAAGCAGCTTTCCCATTGCTGGGACAAAATACCCAAGAGCTGCAGTTTAAATGAGGAAAGAGTTTTTCTGGACGGTGGTTTCAGAGGCTTCAGTCCATGGTTGGCCAACTACAAAGCAGAGGAATCCTAGTGGGAGAGTATGACAGAGAGAAGCTCTATAGATACTTATGGTATCTGGAAGTGGAGGGAGCAGAGGAAGAGCCAAAGTGAGAGAAATGGCCCAGGACATGCCCCACCTCCTAACAGCACATTCAGCTGTGAGCTCATCAGTGGCTGAGTCAGCTGATGACGATGGTGCTGCCGTGATCCAATCACATTCCAAAAGCATCATCTCTCAACAGCTCTTTGTGCAACATTTGGCACCTAAACTATAAAAATAATCTATGAGAAAGTTCTAATTTTTAAAGAAGCATTCATCTCCATCCTTCATACTCTTATTCAGTTTCTTTCCCGGCCCAGCAATGTTGAGAAATAGGTCTCTTTCGGCTTCCTTTATGCTAAGTAGTGGGAGAGAATTTGAAAAGGGTTGTGTTTTTTATTGACCATCTTAATCACTTCATAAGTACAGTTTAGTGGTGTTAAACATATCATAGTGTTGTATAATGATCACCACCATCCACCTCCAAAACCCTTTATCTTGTAAAACTCGAACATTCCCTAAAACAAAAACTCTCTGTTCTTCTACCCTTAGCTCAGGCCCTCACCTATTTTTACCTCCTGTCACCATGCACCTCACATAGATGGACACAATATTGGTCTTTTCGGTGACTGGTTTATATTACTCAGCACAATGTGCTCAAAGAACAGCTATGTTATACTATCAGAATTTTCTTCCTATTTTAAGATGAATAATATTCCACTGTATGAATATAATGTCTTTTTCTCATACATTCTTTCATCAGTGAATAATTGAACGACTTTCACCTTTTGGCTATTTTGAATAATTCTCATGTGGCACATACCTGTAATCCCAGCTCTTTGGGAGGCTGAGGCAGAAGGATCACAAGTTTAATCTCAGCCAGGGCATCTTAGTAACTCAGTAAAACCCTGTGTCAAAATGAGAAATAAAAAGGGCTAGAGATGTAGCTCAGTGTGAGGGCGCTGTGTTCAATTCCCAGTATATGCTTCCCAATGCTTCAGTGAACATGGGTGTGTCATTATTTCTTTGCACCCTAATTTCAGAGTTAATGAATTTCACAGACATAGAATTTGGATCATAAAGTAATTTCATTTTTAATTTCTGAGGAACCACTACATTGTTTTCTATAGCAGTTACACTCTTCTACATTTCCACCAATAGTGTAGAAGCATTGAGATTTCTCCATATTCTAGCCATTACCTGTTATTCTCTGTCTCTATCTCTCTGTCTCTCTCTATAATCTATCTATCTATCTATCTATCTATCTATCTATCTATCTATCTATCTATCTGTCATCATCTGTCATCTCTCTGTCTCTCTCTGGCAGCAGCTTATAAGGAAATGCTGTTTCCTTATAATTTTGATTTGCATTTCCCTAATGATTAATGACACTGAGCACTTTCCATGTGGTTATTTGTTTGTATGCTTTCTCTTGGAAAGTGTTTATTTAGGTCTTTTGCCTGCTTCTTCCTGAAACACAGTTTACCTTTATGTTTTCAGCTTTTAGTGTTTGCTAGTCCATGCATGTTTGCAATAGACCATATTCACATTCCTATGGGAAGTTGGTACATGCACATGACACATTTTAATTCTCCTTTGCCCATTTTGTTGTTGAACTTCAGGAATTCCCTCTATCATTTGGATATTATTCATTTATTAGATATGAAAATATTTTCTTACATTCTGTGTGTTGTCCTTTTACATTTTAGTTGTCACGTTAGTGGTGTTTTTGATATGTACTTTTTCTCAAGTTTTAGGGAGACTTGCCTTTTGATCAATAAATGCTTATCTGCAAAGCTCACATTATCTTTGATGATCTGCCTGCAAGTGTTGGGAATGTCTTAATGGAAATTTCAGCATTAATCTGCTAGTCTGGAGCATAGGCTGTTAAAGACGGGGGAGGGGACACAGGAATGTACCCTTTGTTAGAGCCTTGAGTGGTTCTGATATCTATATTCCACAGGCTGTGAGAAGTGTCAGTGCTTGAATATGGAGAGATGCTTCTCTGTGTGGAGCAGACAGGGGAAGGGGGTGAAGGAAGGCTGTTTCAGAGAGACAGTGCTGGGTAAGTGGAAGTGTGGAGGGACACAAGGTTAGCTCAGGCCCTAACAAAGGTAAGTCTTGGGGCAAGCTTTGGATTAAACTCTCAAAACTATATACAACCTCTGCTTTTGTGAGCAGCAGCCCTGAGTGTGTTGGATGCATAATCTAATTTAACAGTCCTATTAGTCCTATGGGCTGAGTAACACTAGTATCTCCAGGAAGAGATAAAGGAACTTGGAGCTCAACAAGGTGAACTGGCTACTCAACAAGCTATTTAGCTAAATAACTATGAGTGCATTGTGGAATTACTAAGTGCAGGAGTTAGGGCTACCTCCCACTTGGAAAGGCCAGCTAGCCAGTTGGGAATTTAGGGTTAGAGTTCAGGAGGCAGCTAAAAACTGGAGTTCTACACACATCATATCTATCATATATAGAATATATTGTTATGTACATATATATGACACGTGTGATATAGTATATACATTATATATATGTTATACAATATATGTTGCATATTATGTATAGCATATATATATACACGTATTATGCATAACATATATATACATATATATGTGTGTGTCATATGTATCATATTGCATGATGGAAATCATGGCATCCTCCTTTCTATCCTCAGAAGAAACTGGTGTGGAGACACCATACAGTATGGCAACTGCAAAGTAAGTAAACTTGTAGTGTAGGGGGATCATCTTTGAAGGTTAGTTGCACTGCAAAGCAGGTTCTGCAAGGGCCCATTCTAGCAGGGTTCATTTGCCATGTTTTATCAGTCAAACAGAATCGATCCCAGATGGTTGATTTTCAGCTGCTGAAAGCAGACGTGGACCACAGGCCAGGGAACTCTTCTAAATGGGATAGCGTCATCGCTAGAGAAAACTGGATCGACAATGTCCCGATTTCTGAGATCCACTCCCAGGATGCAGTAAAGCTTGAAAATAATTGCTACCACATCACAGAGTTAGGAAATATTTTTCCTTAATGAAAACTTAGGAAACCAAAGCCATCTGTCCTTTTTGTCCTTGGAACTACTTCCTAGTAACTCCATTAAGATAATATTAAAGGATTTCCAAGGCCACTAATAAAAAGTGTTAAAAATAGAAAAATTATAGTCATGATTAAGAAGTTGAATAAAGTCAGATCACAACTCTAAACCCAGGAAAGGAGACAGAAGGAGAGAGAGTGGAAGGAAAGAGACTAAATGGAAGTGAGTCATTATGTTGACAGAAAAATTACTAGGTAATTAATATTATCCTTTTCCTTATATACCTTTATATTTAACAATTTTTCAGCAATGTAAGTACTACATTAGTAAAAATTATTCTAGCACAATTCTTTATTTCTTCCTACACCCTCTTCTTGTCTTTGTGGACATTATATGGTTCACATAGGTCAAACCACGGTATGTGCAAATCTGTCTTTGCCTTTCTCAGTTAGAGCCATATCATTCTGTCAGAAAGTTTCCACACTTAACAACTAGGTGATGTATCACTGAGATAGAAAAATATCAATTAACTTTCACTGTGCCTTGCTTAACAAGCAGTAACTGCAAGAAAGAAGTATTTTTCAAAAGCTTCCTTATACTGATCTTGGAAAGCATTTTGTTGAGAATGTCATTTTGTGTTATCTCTCAGACTACTTGACCACAAACAGCATCATTTTCTTTGGTTTAAAGCATGCTTTTATCTCTAGGCAACACAACCGCATTTATTCTTATAAATGTTCATAGTCTTTTCTGCTTGGGCTTCTACATAGTCCAGAGCCTAATTGCTGATTCTTCTTTAGCAAGTGCAGGAAGGTATGGCCTGAATCTGTTTACTGATTTTCCCTAAAGCTGAAGTTACTATTTCACCTCTGAATATATTTAACTCAAATTACTTTAAATCTATATTTTATTTTCTTACATGTTTTATGAGCTATCAGAGTTGTTTTGGGATCTGAGTGAGGTATTTCTAACTACCAGGTAACGTTTACATTTGTTGGGAGTTTACTTACATGCAGGTACTGTTCTGAATGCTTCGCTGCATTATCACATAATTATCCTTTGAGACCATGACCATCATCATTTCCACCTGTCATCCAGAGTAGAGGCATGGAGAGATTAAACAGGGTGTTTGGGGTCGATCATACTCCAGAGCTTGTGCTTTGAATTATAATTTAAATAAAATAATAACATGACCATTCATGTAATACTATGCAGTTAAGCTGTTATACAAACCCTGATATGAATTGTGTTCATATTTTAATTTTAAGCTCTGCCTTTTATCGATGGAAATTTAATATTTTACCTGCCATTGTGATGAGAAAAGGAAATGGATGCACAGGGAGTGGAAGAGATGTAGCCCATATATTGAGAGCAGACCCACCGACCACATGTTCAGAAGTTCCGCCCGGGGAGAATATGAAGCAGGGAAGAGCCCGCATCCTTAGAGGGCACTTCCTGCTGCTCATCACAGGACTCACATTGGAGCTCAAGCCGAGTTTTCTGCTCTTATTTCACCTGCATTTCATCCGGCCTCCTCTCCCTCATACAGAGGAGGCCGTGGGGGTCAGGGGAAAGCAGCAGCTGGCCCAAACTCGACATCTGTGAGAGGGCAGCCAGCATCCAGACCCAGACCCAGCTGTTCTGTTGACTCGTGATGCACTTGTCTTCAAAAAGGAAGAATTTGGAGCAGGGCTGAACCTGGTTTGGAGCAGGAAAACTGAAGCTCTTGGCCAGCAGTGGCTCAGGTTTAGCCACATCTCTGTTCTGTGCTTTCTCTCTCCCCACAGTTAAAATTCCAGACAAGGATCTACTGGCCCAAGTGCTGAGATGGTCATAGGATCCAAGTAACAGCTTTGGATGGGCTTTACTCATGTCTTAGGCGCAGCCACAGGGAGGAGGGAGGTTCCCGTGCACCTGGCTGGCTCAGGATGCAGAAGGCATTGACACATAGACTGAGAGACCTTGTCTACAGCCCCTGCTGAGTGCACAGGGCCAGCTTCAGACTGGGGTTTCTCCTCTAGCAAGTTTGATGCATTCCTCTTCCAGAGAAATGAAGGTAGACAAGTCCCGAGAACTTGAGTGCTGCACCCTCAGGTCTCTCCACTCTAGTGACAGCCTAGGGCAGTTGTGGTGAACCCATGGCATTCATACTGCAGCTGGCTCACCATCATCACTGGCCTAGGGTCACCATAAAAACTCACCAGACCTTGCTGGCTTGCAAACACAGAAATGCATTTTGCCGGACAGAGGGCCAAATTCGAGGTGTCAACGTGGTCATGCTTCCTTGAAGGACTGTAGGAGAGAATCCTTCCTGGTCTTTTCCAGCTTTGTATGGCTTCTAGGCCTTCTTAGATTGTGGCACCTCTTTCTAACTCTGCCTCCATCACTACATGGCCTTCCCCTTTTCATCTCCTCTTCCTAACAAAGACACAGTGGTTGGATTTAAGGCCTACTGTGCTGCTTTTATTTCAAGATTCTTTACTATGATATCTTTAAAGACTTATTTTTTCATTTAAGAGTGCATTCTGGGGTTTCAGATGGGTATGAGTCTAGGGGTGCACTACGCAGCCCACTATACACATCCAGGTTGTTGTCAGGCAATCTTAGCACTACTTCCTGGCACTCCCAGAAAAAGCTGTGTTTAGGTGTCTGGGGATGCAGAGGATGGTCTACTCCCCTCTGCACCCCTTCTGGATGTGTGCAGGAGGGTCCTGGTGTTACAGCCTTGTGGATGACAGTGCACAGGTACACAGTAAGGATTCTGGCACATGAACCCCTGCCTTGGGGTGAGTATTTTGCTAGCTGATTTCTTGCCTCTCCATACCTTACCTGTCTGGTGGTCTCAGTAGCCTTAATTTCACAGCAGAAGCTATTGGAAACACTGTACCTGTCATTCCCCACTTATTTTTTCATGGCTGTATTTTACTGACCCTGTGGTTGACACATTGAGCATCACCCCTGTAGTGACAGAGAAATGATGGCTCAGACAGGTTTGTGACATTGGTCCAGGCACAGAGCCCATGACTTCAGAGCTGGGACTTGAACTAATCTTAGAATCTCTGCCCTGAACCACGAAACCATTCTCGTGAACATTTAAACATATAGACAAGTCAGCATCCCTTTGACCATGTTCCAGTGTCAAACCACGCCTAACCAGGAAAGTGTCTGATGTACATCCTATTTCTCCTACACTTATGTTATATGTACTGGTGTCTATTTCTATGCCCACACACAATGATAAATTTCATTCTGCTGAGATGTTATCAAATTTGATTGGTATTTGATTAATAATATGCTTTGAAAAGCTTTCCATATCTTCAGGTGTCTTTTGCTTTCCTCTTAGACTGCTACAAAGAACTTCATGGTTGTGTACATCATAGTTGATTCAAGCATTTCCCTCTTGGTGGGTGTTTTGGTCACAGAGGGGCTATTAGTCAGTCTGTACCCATTAGGAAGTTGTCTGAGAAATGAGAGCAAGAAGTACAATTTGTAGATCAGAGTATTTATATTTTTTGAAAAATGTAGAGTTATATAATCAGTTGATTGATTTGTGCATTTGTCTATTTTCTGAGGGATCTCTTGGTGGACAGTGTGCATTTGGAGTAAGCAACATCTAGTTTCTTCAGCTTGCCTCTAGTACTAAGCAACTAGGTGGCCTTTGGTAAATTAAACAACATACCTGAGCCTGCTTCTCATGTCTGTGAAATCCTGTCTCCTGGAATTCCCCTTGAGAATTATATGAGTGTGGAGATTCTTTTTTTTTTTGAGACAGGGTCTCACTTTGTAGTTCAGGCTGGCCCTCAGCTCACTATGTAGCCCAGGCAAGCCTGGAACTCAGCAATCCTCCTGCCTCTGCCTCCCAAGTGCTGGGGTTACAGGCGTGAGCCACCACACCCGGCACTGTGGTATGTGGTATTGATGGCTGGTGGGCGTGAGTCTCCACGCCCAGCATTCTATGTGGTTACCGGGATCGAACTCAGGGCCTTGCACTTGTGAGGCAGGCACTGGAACCACTGAGCTAAATCTCCAGCCCAAGTGTGGAGATTCTTGATACTGTACCTGCAACCCAATACGGTTTTGACCAAAATGTGGGTTTTGGCAAACACTGATTCTTTTCTCATTTATCTTCCACTTTTGTGTTTCCTGGCTCTGGAGATTCCCTGTCTTAGACCTGGTGCAGTAGTAGACTATCTACTCCAGTGAAAAGAGGCAGTGTTGTAGAGCGTAGTGTCAGGTATTCAGATTCTCTATTAATGTACACTGGTGGAATCTTGACCAACTGGTGGAATCTTGAATTAATAAACCTCTCAGATTCCAGTTTTTCCATTCATAAAACATTGCTAATTATTACTCCTCAGGAGTGTATTACAAAGACTTCTTACTTGCTTGCTTGCTTTTTCTCTTCCTTTCTTTTCTTCTCTTTCTCTTTGTTTTTTGAAATAAGCTCTCACTCCGTAGTTCAGGCTGGCTTCAAACTCATGTAATCCAGGTTCACCTTGAACTCGTGGTGAGCTTCCTGCCTCAGCCTCTCAAGTGCTGAGATTGCAGGCATGCACTACCATACCCAGCTTGTTACAAAGATTAAATGAAGTATTCAACTCCAATGAGGTGGTACGTACCTGTAATCCCAGCACTCAGGAGGCTGAGGTATGAGGGCCACAAGTCTGAGACAAGAATGGGCTGCATAATGAGTTCAAGGCCAGTTTGAACTACATAGCAATACCCTGTCTCAGAGAAACCCCAAACAACCAAGAGATATCTGGCAGGTAGTAAACATTCAAAACAAAGATAACATTTTTGAGTGTTCTTCATTATAATGCTATGCTTAGAATTTGCAGCAGAATGGTTCTCTGTGATTTAGCCCCAAAGAAGTATAGTCTACATAAAAACTTACATTCCAGAAGGAACGGATGCTTCCCTTGTGTCAGAACATGAGTGGTGGTGTGAAGGAAGAATCAACATTTGCATTCTGCTTTATCGTGCATCAGCAAATTTCTAGCTGTCACTTTATCCAGCCAACACATAAACACATAAGAGAGATCTTGTATTTCATCCAGTCAGATGGAAAATCCAAGATTTGTGTGCTTTACGGACTCACTCAGCTCCCTACAGGACATAGCCAAGCCAGGTTCCTCTGGCCTCACATTTGGGAAATCCTACAGTGGTTCCCTGGAGGCTTTGGTAGGTAGTAGACTGGTCCGGAATCCTTGACCAACCTTGGGACACCTTGGATCTGTTTCCTCCTTTGAAAAATTAAAGACTAAGATTACATAATCTCTGCACCTTATGTGCATAGTTAATTCGGATCTCTATTAGTCAGCTTTCCCACCTCGGGGACAAAATATCTAATACCAGAAACAGAAGGAGGAAAGGTTTACTTTGACTCATGATTTAGCCCATAGTTGGCTGGCTCCAAGGCAGAAACAGCATAGCAGAGTGCCATGACTACGGGAGACTGCTTAACACATAGCAGCCTGGAATCAGACACAGAAGCTTGGGCCGAGAGTATACCCCTCTAGGCTATCCCCTAGGCCCACCACTTAACAACATATCCAGCTACAAACTCAGGGTCAGCCATAGGATCCACAGAGAACCATAGCGCCCTTGTGATACAGTCACCTTCTGAAAACCTCACCTCTGATTTTGTGAGACTTTGGGGGAACCTTTAGAACTAAACCATTATAGGAGCTGGTGTTACATGTAATAGAAACAAAGCAGAGACCTGCTGTATAATTTCAATCCTTTCTATTTTTGAGGTGAACAGATGGGGTGCAAAGTATATCTACACCATCTCCTGGGCTTGATCTTGTTCTTTCTTTTCTTTCTCTCCTTCCCTTACTACTGTCTCTTGTCGCTTCTCAGACTCTTGCTGAATCATCACATTCCTCTTTTTATCCTCTCCTTCCTTATGCCCACCGCCCACCACCCACCATCCACCATCTCAGTCCTTCTGTCTCTTTGTTTTCCCTTTCCTGCTCTTTCCTCTCATGTCTCCTCTTTTCTCTCTGGCTTCCTGTTTCACTGGGTGTCTGTTTCCAAAGCTCCCCCTGCCTTTCTCTTCCTCCCTCATATCCTCCTTACTTCTCTGCCCCTCTTTGTCTTTGTCTTACAGAATTGCTCAGAATTTTCAGTTAAAAAAATAAAATATTAACCATCACTTCTTTTTGCTGAATTCATAGTGGCAGGAAGAACTAACACAAATTAAACTGGCACCGGCTAAAAGCACACAGGGTGAAATTTGTTATTGACTAAAAATCCATAGCAGACTTGAATCTTCTTGACTAATTTTTTGTATCTGCACAATTTCCACCTAGGAGAAATGGACTTGGAGGAAATAATAACTAAAAAGAAAACTCAAAATGGCAGAAGATATAACTTAGTTATAAATTACTAAAATTTGTTTTGCTCCAAATACTAATCAATGAATCAAATCTTTATTGAATTTGAACATGAAAAGAATTGATTCCAATGAAAATAGCTTCCAAAAAATTGGAAACAATTTAACTATGCTGTGCGACACACTGATCTAGGAATTAAATTAGCTTAATGGAGTTTGCCATGGAAAATGCTTCCTTAGTGAAAATTAATCAATGTCAGTATAATTCTCACTTTAAAGTTTGTGCAGACATATTCTGAGTCAAAGTGATTCTAGGCCACTTTCCTAAAGCCACTTTAGGCTATGCTGTGTTGATGGTAAACACAGTCTGTGCAGATTGAGTGTCGCCTTCCCACAAAGACACTTCCAATAGTGGTCGTGCCTCAGTGCTATGCCTAGGGAACTATGCATGTCCTTGTGCCACCCATGGCCCTGGGTTTGGGCTTCTGCTGATGGTCCATCACTGTTGCTTCTCTGCAGAATAATAGAATTGCTGCCTAACAATCTCCCATGTCACCAGGATCTACAATCATAAAGCACCTCACTTGCATGTTAATCGATGTGTCAGCCAGCCTTGGAGGAGGGTTATGTCTTCATCTTACAGAGAGAAAACTGAAGCTCAGATAGGATCTGTGAGTGTGCTTCCTTCCCAGAGCTGGTAAAGATGGATCAGAATCCTGTACACCATTCCACTGTTGCCCAAATATTGCAAACTGGCCTAATATGTGGGTGTACTGCTTTTCCTAGCAAAGCTTTGGCATGACCTAAAAAATACATTCAGTTATCATCAAAGGAATGTTTCATTTTCAAAAACACTTGAGACTAGACCTCTAGCACATGTGCACAGGCATACACACACACACAACACACACACACAAGCATGTACACTCTATTTGCATTAATTCATCAGAACAAGTCAATGCCTTGTTAAAGGCTTCTTGAATGTTAATGAATGAATAATTAACTTTAACTATATAATTAGCCTTTAAATGTGCTGAGACCCTCAGAGAGTATCTGAAAACATGCATAAGGAGATAATGAGCTAAAGCCGGAAACTTTTGATTAGGAAATGTGAGGCCACTTGACAATCTAAGTCCCTGGCCTGGAATGGGCTATGTTTTGACACTGGGGCATGATCTTCTCTTGGGTACCAGGTTCACCAACAAGTAATATTGAAGGCCAGGAGTAGACTTTCAAGGGCATCACACAGGGAGAACAGAGACAGACAGACTGAAGTAAGGAGGTCAGGTATGCGTACTGCAAAAGCTCTTGCAGCTCTTCAGAGCTGTCAAAAGCTCCGGCAGGAAACCAGCAAGCTCAAGTGCGTGAGGCCCATGTGACATCCCTCCATACTCTATTTCCCCCTCTCATTCTAAATTACTGCCATTTCTGAGCATTCGTGTTCCCTGAGCACTGCTGGCTACAGGGTGTGCGACAGCACCCACACAGCTCTGTCAAGACTGGCCGCACTGTGGGGTATTTTAGGCTCCAGTTCTGTCCTGGCACCTCCTATTGGGAGGTGGAGGCATCTCCTTATCTGTCACAGGGGCTGAAGAGGAAGGACCTCCCTTGTGTAGGGACAGAGGCAGAGGCAGGATCATCCTCAGTGACTGGGCACAGGCTCTTTCTGCAGCACAGACAGATCCTGACTTGAAACCTCTCCCTCCATAGCAGGAGAACCGTTTAGACTGGTTGATGAGGAAATCATTTCTTCTTGAAAAAGCAGAGCCAGAAATGTCTATTAGAGAAGAGTGCCTGGAGCTCCGTACCTGCAAGCCCTCGGCTTCACCCGTGCTTAGTTCTGCAGGGTCGGTCCCTTCAGTACTGGCCTTTGGTCTTCATTTTTCTAAGCCCAGCACTCCAATTACCCAACTGCAGCCCAATCTATCACTCTGTCTCTGGCAGTCACAGCTCAAATTGTCCAAATGCCTTTGGTCCAAATTGGGCTTCAGTTCAGTTAGCCTTTGCTTCTTCTCTTCTGCTTTTAGCATGAAGCTGTAGTCATTAATATTGAAAGGTTCCCCCAGAGGAGACTGAGGAGATGCAGGACACAGGTGGAGTCTTCTATGCACACAGCTAGCTCCAGGGACTGTATCTATAGGCAAAACCCACCATATCTCTTTAAATGTTGACTGTTCTGTCTCACTTGGGCCCTTTTTTTGGTAACACCTGTCTTGATTTATAGCTATAAAATCCCTAATCTAAATTTCCTAAGTAGCACATAGCACTGCCTTCATTTACCCCACAAGTCTTATGAATAGCATGGCTTGGTCATAGTGGTCATGTCTGTGACCTTTGCATTAGCCCACATAGTCCTAAGTGCTGTTTTTAACCCGTTAGGGGAAAATGTTGATTCATTTTAATGTTTGCTGCCTCAGTTTCTTCATCAATGGAGTATGGCATGCTAAGTGTCCAAGACCTAATTTTTTTATATAGGACATAAATTGAGAGTATGTGTGTGTTTTAAGCATTTGCTCTATCCAGCCACTGCACATACATTTTACTTATATGACATGACCTTATTTCCAGGAGCCCTTGAGGCTAGGCATTGTCAGCTTCATTTACAGATAGAAAATGCAGGTGTCTGGTCCCTGACTTACAAATCCTCTTTCTAGTGCACTAAAAAATTTTAAGGTTTTTTTCTGACAAACAAGAACACTAATTTTCAATAGAAACACATCAACAGTAAACCTTTTCAGCCAGAGGAAGGATGGTAAGCAGAATCCTGTTCCACCAGCCTTCGGCTCACCCCCCAAGGCATGTGTGAGCTGCAGTGTTCACTGTAATAGGCCCCAGCAACATGTAACCATGTATATTAATAGTCTTCAGTAAAATCAAAAGCTCAACTCTCTGGTTGTATTCACTACATTTCAAAGGCTCCCATGCACAGCACAGAGTATTGATAAAGAGCATTTTTATCACTGAAGAAAGTTCTACCAGACAGCAGCAAGTTTGTAGTGTAGAGCCTGGAGCTATCACTGGTGAGTCCCGGGCTCCCTTGTCCTTTCAAGACCTTGTCTAGTCATAGAAAAAGAAAAGGAAAACAAGTACTGTATTTATGATATCCCTCTAGTGAGCTGTTTTGAGGCCCCATGAGATGACATATATATAATGCTATGTAATGTTTTATAAAGTACGTTGGAAACAATGGCCATTTGTATCAGAGGAGTACTATGATCCCAGGACTCCTTAAAATATACTAGTATCTGTGTAGGTCCCAGCTGTCTGTGGTCACTGAAGAGAGAGAAACACAGCCCCACTGTTTCATGTGTTAACACTCCATCTACTCTGATGTGGTCCCAGCCCATGGCGAGTCTGGCCAGGAAGAGCAGGCCCACCTGTGGCTCTCCATAGCCACAGTTTGGAGCCTCTGTCTACCAGTCCATTCCAACTACCCATTTAGAATCAACCATTTTTGGCAAAGAACAATCCTGCCTCTGAGTTGACCATATCATATTTTTGCAAACTTTTCTCACTTTCACTTTCTGCTCATCTGGCTGTTTATTGCTCAGCAGCTTTTTCATGAAATATGGTACTAATTTATAGAAATCTCTGCCTGTCCCTAAAATACCAATATGAGCCGCTATTGGACAACTTTTGTATGTTTTCCAGGTATGTCTTTAGTTTCCATCATTGCAGAGCATTGGTATAGGGCAGGTTAGCAAGATAGGAAGGGTTTTATCCCATGAATATAAACAGATGGCATTAACTTTTGATGGCTCCACAAAAGCCTCTTCCTCATGTGTGTGTTTATGTATAATTTTTGAGGAATTGAGAGAAGAGAAGTAACTGAGAGAAAGCCTTCATGAAACCAAGATTCTCAGTATCTTGGTGACAACTTTGATATGTGAAGTATTTATGTGACAGGTATCTAGGCTCCACTGAGAAGGCAAATGCCACTCATGACTTAAAGTCTTCATGATGCCTATATAATCCAGATGTCTCAGTTTTCCCATTGGTAGGCATAGGAAGTGACTCTTGGTCCAGAATCGGAGCCTGCTGCATCTGGGCCATGATGAGGAGCCAACAACAGGAAAGGAAGATGTGGTTTAGATCACGCCATCAGCTGCACCTAACCTGAGATTCAGATCTCTTATACTCACTACTCCAGCACTTCTCCCACTCTCCCTAATGCCATCCTGTGATAATGCTGTCCATGCATTTGACCTCTCTGTCCCATTGTTCCACAGTTCAGACTGCTGGGTGTCTATAACAGCCGTTCCTCTTTTGCTAGTTAACCCTGGGTGGCTTTACCATCAGCAGTGCTCAGCTTCCTTCTGCTGCTGCGTGGATGATCTGATTCCCTTAGAATAAATACTCTCAGAGCCTAACAATCTCTGATCCTCCAACCTTGGGCTAAAAACTTCAAAGTCTTTCTATGGGAGCACAAGTCCTGTAGTTTGACCCACTTCTAATCCTTCCAAACACCAAACCAAAAAAGAGAAAAAGAAAATGAAGAATGCAGGTATAAACCTTCCAAATTGTTCATTTCCAGAGGGAGTCGTTTAGCAGCTGTCTCTAAAAGAATGCCGCATTTCACACACTCTCCCAGCCACTTTTATTTTTCTTCACTTTGCTGTTTTATGTTTCCTTGTTAAAGAAAGGCAACAATGTTGAGACTGTCAGGAAGCTGAGTAATCTCTGGTTTAGTTTTCCTCCCCATTTTAACAGTTTGAGACATCCATCTCAGGTGGCGGATGTGGTTATCTCAGCCTCCTTAAATAACTTTAAAATTTAGAAACAGTACACATGTGTAGGTCAAGAATGTCCCCCAGAGACCTCATGTGCTCATAAGGCAGAGCTTTTGGAAGGTGATTGAATCATGGTGGGTGGGGAGGGATAGAGCTGATTGTTCTCAGAACTTCGGGTCTGGTGAGAAAAGGCAGGTCTCTGGGGATGCCAACCAGGAAGAGTCCATCTTCCCCAGCTTCTCACTTGCCTCTCTGCTTCCTGAGACATGAACAACTTTTTCTCCACCATGCTCCTCTGCCTCATCCTTCTACCCCAGTGCTTACCTGCTATAGGCTGAACCATGAACCCTAATAAACTTCTGCTCCTTAAAGTTGTGGATGTTGAGTATTATGTTTCAGCAACAAAGACAGTGACTAAGACAACACATTCTCACCTGTAGGGTTCTGGGTAAGGACTAGGCATAGCCATGTTGCTGTTAAGATCACTCGATGCTTGTCTTTTGGGAAATGCTGGGCGTGTTTCCTGGTACATGCAAAACTTCAAAAAGGATGACAGTGCTCCCAGTTTTGAGTTGCAAGGTGATTTCAAAGAGTGCTATGTATAAAATTTTATTGAGTTCTTTTATTGCATGTGTTCTATCTCAATAAAAATAAATGTATTGAAAAGAAAAAATGTGTATTGACATGGAAATGCATTTACTCTGTGTGAAATGAGAAAAGAAAGTAATTTATGAAATAATTGGAATGATATAAATCTGTTTTGGGACCAATCTGCTTTTGTAAATACATTATAATGAAACAGAATGGAGTTCATTTGCTTACATACTATTCACAGCTGCTTTGCTGATGTATACTAGTTTGCTTGGGCTGGCCTGGCAGAGTAGCACAAACTGAACAGCCCAAGCAACAGAAATTTACTGCTTCATAGATTATGAGGCTGAGTGAAGGTGCTGATAAGACCTACTGTCTCTGTAGGTCACAGGTATGGTTTGCTTCAGTCCTTGCTCTTGGCTTCTGCTGGTCCCTGACATGAATGCTTCACATGAATCCTCACTTAGTATTCTATTTGCCCCTCTTTTTTTTTTTCAGTACTGAGGATCAAAGAAATTGAACCCAGAACTTTTACACTAAGCTACACCATAGGCCTTTAAAATTCTTTTAAAATTTTTGACACACAGTTTTATTAAGTCACTGAGTTGTCCAGTGACTGATTTCCTCTTTTTTCTTGAACAACACCAGTCATATTGAATTAGGGGCTCACCCTTCTTCTGTGTGATTGCATCTTAACCAGTTATATCTGTGATGGCTCTGCCTCCAAATAAGGTCACATTCTGGGGATTAGGAGTATAACATTCAATTTTTTCACTTTTTTTTCAATCCATGACATCCTACAACAGCACACTTATGTGACCACAACAAAGACTGTGTGTCCAACAAAATGTAAAACTATATTCTTTACATTAAAAGTATGTGTGTATGTGTGTGTGTGTGTGTGTGTGTGTGTCTGTACATAGATAAAAACCTTGGAAAGCTGCTCCCAAATATGTTACAGTATTCTCTGAGTTACATAATTATGTATTATGGAATTTTATAATTAGTTGTAGAATTTAAATTGTAATTATATTCTTAGTACATTTCAATATTATTTGGGTTTTTAAAATTTATTATGTAATAATTTTTGTAATACAAACCAATAGTAAATGTCTTTCTTTTGGGAGGAAAAGACACCATTCCTATTTAGTCTCTGTCTCTTTTGCTTGTAGTTCATTGTTCTCTGCTTCAAAGCTTTCTAAACCAGTTACTGTTCCCCACTGCTGGGAGGTGTTAAGGACAAACACTTAGCAAACCAGCGCACCTGCCTATTTACTCACTTGGGTATATGAATTCTTCATGTCTTTATTTAGCTGCCTCTTGTAAGTTGGAAAGAAAAGCTTTTTGCTTTTATCTCCTCATTAAAAATAGATCCTTTATGACGAGGATGGAGAAGCCATGAATCATCCTCTCCAGTGTGTGTGATGTTAGATCAGACCTGTGAAATGGGGCCTTGAGCTGGTACCAGGTCACCCCCATAACTCCCTGTTTCTTGTCATTTCAGAAAGTTGGATGCTTTCATCTATGATGCAGCGGTCTTGAATTACAAGGCTGGGAGGGATGAAGGCTGCAAACTGGTGACCATCGGGAGCGGGTACATCTTTGCCACGACTGGCTATGGAATCGCCCTCCAGAAGGGCTCACCTTGGAAGAGACAGATTGACCTGGCTCTGCTCCAGTTTGTGGGTGATGGTAAGACCTCAAGATACCCCCTACTTTGGGGAGACTTGAGATCCTCACACTGGTTTTCCTGCAGATCTTTGTGCCATGAGTTTACTCACTAAAAGTATCTATTAAGTGCCTATGATTTGGTGTATGCTTTCTTAGACTGCTTAAATTGGAATCCAATTCTAGACTGCTAAATTTTTAAAAAGAAAATTATTTTAAGGATATAGAAGCACCTCTTTCAGTGAATTTAAGAGAATTGAACAAATAGGTTTAGAACAAAAACAAGATCCATGGCAGATCTGGAACATCAGATCTGGGAATCCAGAGGTCCTTTTTCTGTAGTGGTGGTCCTCAATGGAAGAAGGACAATTTTGTCTTTCTGGGAACATTTGGCAATGTCTGGAGATGTTGTCAGTGGTCACAACAAGGAAGGTGTTGTCTACTAGCATCTAGTGAGTAGAGGCTAGATATAAAGGATAGTAGCGAACATCCTACAGTGTCCAGGCCACCTCCATACATCTCAAAGCAGAGAATTATGTGACCCTAAATGTTAGTAGCATGGCACTGAGAAATGTTGCTCTGGAGTATTACATGCCTGAGTTCCCAGCTCTATTCTCTACATTCTAAATTTCAAGCTATACAGAAGTCCTCCTTAATTTTGGGTCAGATGCTTTTTCTCTGAATCCATCAGTTCTCACTAAGGGTGGAGTCACGTTCTGCTCTTTGTCATCCTATGAAGGAACAAAGGCAGGGCGATCTCTAGAAAAGGGACAGTGGGCAGAAATCCTATAAGTCTTTACTACAGCCCATTCCTAACACTGCCTAACATGCAAAACATACAGTTCCCACCTTCACAAAGTTTACAGAGGATTAAGGCATGAATGGAACTACAGCCTAGAAGTATGACTGTGGGTCTAGAAGCATTTCCTTCTGTCCTTCTCTGCTTCATAGCTGGAGACTCACCATAGCCCAGGGATCCCTGACAAGGCTTTTAAAATCCATCTGTATGAGTCATGGTTTCTTCTTGAATTGCTACATTGAGATAAGAGGAGCAAAATTAACATAGAGAGCAGATTGGTACCAGCAATGTGCTTAGTGCAAGGAGGACATGCAAGCTCAGGGCAAGGGGCAGAAGCCCCTTTCAGCGGCTATATTCAGCGATGATGACACCATATGCTATGCTTGTCTAGAGTTGAAAGAGAAAAATAGAGCAACCACCAGAGCTGGGTACAGTATGGGCAGAAGTTACTGCACAGGGTTGGTGTGAATTTGAATGAGGTGTGGAATTTCTTTCATCTTTTTCTCCTCTCACTACCCTCAGAATGAAGCCCTGGATGCTCATAGTACCATTGAGCATTCTAAATGTGTTTTGTATTTAATATTCAGATAAGTATCTGATTGTCAGGATCCTTACAGGGTATGTGTGCCTTCCCCAGATCACTGGGCACATTCTGTGTTGGTAATAGGTGATGGGTAGCTGTGTTGATCAGCGGTGGCTGTTAAATCTTAGAGGTATATGGCAATAAATATTTAGCTTCCCCACGGGAGCCCTACCTCAAGCTGGAGTGGATTTGGGAGCTCTAAACCTGCGAGGCAACATGTCAATGGCACGACCTCTACTCTATGCCTATTTGTTTTGTATCCCATGGTGACCAGCCAGTGGTTATCTAAGGGGAAGCTTTTATTTCTGGTGCAAGAACAAAAATGACACCCTACAGGCCTGTGCACACTTCAAGACTGCTTCATTATATTATTGTCTGCTAATATCTTTCCAACCAAAGGAAGTCTAATAGCCAAGCCCAAAGTCAAGAGAATGGGGGTTAACTCTTTTGTGGGTAGAGAAGTGGAATTTTAGAGAGGGACTGAAGCCTGAAGTTAAAGCCAATTGTTCCATTTACCACTGGGGTTGTCTAAGCACTTCTATTTGCAGTGAAGTATTCAGCATACAGCAGTTAATCTCCAGCAGTAAATATCACTGAACTCTGAGCATACACGTGAGATTGTGTATAGGTAAATGGTTGGTGTTAGGATGTATATAATGTGACAGGAAACTTGTAAATGTGATGGCCCTCTGACAAAAGACTGAATCCTAACTCTACCCCTATCCATCTTCCTTGTTTCTCTTGCAACATCTATTATGAAACAGCTAACATATTTAGGGAACAGGAGACGTCAATTGCCACACTCTGTGCATCACAAGTGTTCTTTAATTTGATCTTCATAACAAGCTTATGAAGTTAAACACTGTTATCCCTATTTTACAGAGGAGGGAGGCAAAAGCTACAAATCTCTGCAAAGTTAATGAAAATGTCTTTACTTAATGGGTCTTATTCTAGAAGGGGGTCAATTAAACAAAGGCCCTGCCTCACTTGTTTTTCTAACATGCCTGTCTAAATTGACTACTTAGATCCTAGGAATTCATAAACTCTCTAGGAAGAAGTAACTTAGTGCATATCTGAACTAAATCTGCATTTGTCCTATTTACAAATCCTTCTGCAAGAGAGATGATCTTCCTTAGCCTCAGTGTACTCATCTGTAAATGGGTTCCAGCATATTTAACTAATAAGGTTGATATAAGGATGAAATGGAAGAATACATGTAAAACCTTCAGTACAGCTCAACCCCTACAACACAGAAATGGCTCAGTAAATATCAGCAATCACCTTCATACCACTCTTACCATAATCTACACCATCAGCAGTATTTCCATGATTCATCACCACCATATAACTACCTACTCCACAACTTCATCTTTCTCACCATCATCATTGTCGTCACCTCCATCATGACCAACACATTCCTCCTCCTCACTGCCACCATCCTGTACCCCCATCAACACCATCATTATCTACACAAAACTTCTGTGGTCAACACATAGTATCGTACCAGCAATAATACAGTCCAGTTGTATCAAGGAAATGGTCTTCATGGGGCTGAACATAGAATGTCTGTGATGAGTCCTACTGATACTTACTTACAGAGCATCTAGGTTCTTGTGGGTATTTGACATCCTGGCTCTTCAGTTTCCTGGTCATATTGTCAGTGTTGGGAAATGTGTCTTTTCTCAGCTCCATCTTTAGAGGCCATCTGGAAGCGAAGACATAGGAGAGAAATGACGTTGCTCCAGGGGGCATCTTAAGATAATCTTCCCGGAAAGCCATGTCCAATTCTGAATGCCTCTCTAGGAGTAAATACATGAATTAACACAGCTGCATAAATATTTCACTTATCTTATGCAGCTTCAGCAGGATTAATTATGCTCTAAAATTAGACCTATAAAGAGCACAGTGCCAAGCAGTACCTAATTATTATTCATCCTTTAGAATGGAGTGTTTATCTCTTGTTATAGAGTAGTTTCGGTGGACGATTATGAGTCTAATGAGTGTCAAAAGTATAAAAAGTGTCCTAATGAGCTGTAAATATAACTTTTGAGTGGGGTATCTGGCTATTGGAGGAACCTCCTACATGAAGGCTGCCAGGCGTTTCCCTAGGAGGAAACGCTACTGATCTGCTTTGAGAGATACAGCGAATCCAGAATGACTGTGCCTTCCTGCTCTTGCCCGATCATGCCCTTTTTGAAATGGTGGGATACACCATGGGCTCTTTGGTTCTCAGTAGGTTGGAAACAGTTCTCACAGATATTTTTCAGCATCAGTCAGCACTAAGACCCAACATCTTTTTGGAAACAGACACCTTGCTAGGAACTGGTGTTTCAAGAGTCGTCACAGTTTTCTCTCTTCCTCCCTTCAAAGGGCTTACAGTGCACAAACTTAAAATATCAAACCTTGATTGGTTGACAGTGCACAGACTTAAAATATCAAACCTTGAAATAGAAATGTATTTGTAGTTATTCATATAGATGAATTCATATATACATGTGTGTGTGTGCCTTTTTACTCAGGTATCTTGGATAGTTAAGAGAGTGGTCACAGATATACAAGACTTGCAAGTTTATTTTAAAGGGAAATGAATGAACAGAATGAGTCATTAAGAAAACACAGTCATATTTACACACAGAGTAGCATGGCCCAGGACTAATGGAAGCCCCAGTGGTTTGTTCATTCAGCATCCAGCAAATCTCTACCTGATCTGGTACCTGACATCTCCCTGATGCCTAAAATGTCACAAGTGAGAACACAAAGACTGTGTGACCCCGCGATTTAAAGAGTTGTTTCTGGCTTCAAAGTGCTGATGAACACGACCTCTTAGTTCCCTTCTATCTCAGGGATTTTGTGATCTTTTAATTTTTTTAATTAAGTTTATTGGTACAGTCTGGATATGCATAAGAAGCACTTTCATCATGTGGGATTTGAACCTGTACATAGTGTATCTTCACTTGATCTTAGCCAAAAGGCTGAGAAGCGATTGCATAGTGTATCTTGATTCTAATTTTTCCCATTCCCCTGTCCTCCCTTTAACCCTTCTTTCTCCCTTATTTACAAAAGCCTTTTTTCCATTTTAGCTTTCCTCTCTCATTTTTTCTTTTCCCTTTCTTCCTTCCCTCCTCCCCCTTGCCACTGCCCCTTCCCATTTGAACATTTTCTTTAAATGTTTGATATAGTTTTGAAATTTGATGAGGCAGAAGATACAGCCTTGGAGTCATGGCCCTTCTTGTGTATAGAAGGCATTGAGGGAGAGAACGAGACTTTCTCATTATGCTTTTCAGAAGCAAATGAGGCTAAGAAAAACAATAAAAAAATTATTTCTGAGCTTCCACTCTGGGATCTAGTACCATGCCAAGTATATGAAATATGGTACCCAAGTAACTGTGGAGCAGACCTTATTGTCCCTGTTGTGCAGCATAAACGAGGCTGAATTTGGTTAAGTGAGGCACAGGTGCATCGTTCAAACTGATCATTTTAGTGATCTTGTGTAAAGCAATGATTTTCTTTCAGTGAGTCTGGTGTGGTGCTCAAAGTTTTGCATTTTCTAACAAGCTCACAGATGATGTTGCTGGACCGTGGACAACCCCCTGTGTAGATTTTTATTGATGTAAAAATTGAATTGTTTGTCTGATTCTAATTCTGATTACCTTTCCCAACCACACTGGTTGCAGTTGACCCATGTTGTGTTCAGCATTAGTAATGTTTTCTTTTTACCATTGAAAAGCATTTAATCTTTCTCTATCCATGTACTTGGCTCAGTTTTCATGGCTGTGTGTTTAGTTTTCAACTTAGAAATGTATTACTTGTCCCTGACATCTACTCTGAGTTCACTGGTTAAATGAGGTTAAATGTATTATTATATTTATATTAGCATAGGATCTATATATTTACTCTATTATTTACATCATGTATTCCATTGCACTTATCTACTCATATAGATTTAAAATATTTGTGAAATATTTGAAAACATGACATATCACTTGAGTTGATATTTCTATTAATAGGTTAACCAACTCACCATTCATGCTGGAACTCTGTTTCAACACTGGTTAGTGACCTCAGTTATATCATATGAGAGTGTAATAATTGTTACCAATATCATGTATGGGATATTTAAAATATACCACATGTCATTCCAGTTGGATAGACATACTTGGTTCTCTCTGTCTCTTTTATACTTCAACTTGGCCAGCACATGTTTTAAAAATTCATCTGAAATGTTAATGGATTGGAAGGGACCTGTGTGTTAATGAAGAGCCTTATTGCAGTTGATTCTGAGCTTTGGAAGGACAAGCCCAGGAAAACAACCCTTATGGATCTCGGAGTAGGGGAGAGTGCGGGAGAACAGTCCACAACACAGCTAGTCCCTGCCTCCAAGTTAGTGCTGACATCCGATTCCTTCTCTATTCACTGCTCTTCCACCCAAGCATGCAGGATGGCTTTTGACAGCGAGGGACTCTGTGCTGCCAGCTGGAGTACAGAGTGTTTGTGATTGCAGAAGTTCTTTGTGTATCTAATTAGGATTTTCATAAATTGCTCTGGGCCACTGGTTGAGTTGCTAATATCCTCAACACTGCCCTTGTCCAACTTCTAAGTTTAATTATCTGTGGGCTGCTGTCTGAGTCTTAGGGAGAGCTGGACACCCCTGCATCTTGTTTTGTGGTGACCATACATTTCTCTTCCAAAGGCAGCACATCATAGAGGTCTTTGCAGGTCTTCTTGGGGCTGGCCTAGAAATGGTATGGCAGTGTGAGCTGAAGAAATTTCTAAATGCCCCACTGTGATACTTAAATTTTTTCAGGTGATCATAGAACCTTTGATGCAACTCCTCTTAAAAACACAGTCCATTTGGGGCTGGAGATTTAGCTCAGTGGTTCCAGCGCCTGCCTCCCAAACGCAAGGTCCTGAGTTGGATCCTGGTAACCACATACAATGCTGGGTGTGGTGACTCACGCCCACCAGCCATCAATACCACATACCACAGGACCGGGCGTGGTGGCTCACACCTGTAATCCCAGCACTTGGGAGGTAGAGGCAGGAGGACTGCTGAGTTCCAGGCTTGCCTGGGCTACATAGTGAGGGGAGGGCCAGCCTGAACTACAAAAGTGAGACCCTGTCTCAAAAAAACAAAACAAAAACAAAAAAAACCCAGAGTCCATTCTACCCTCTTTTCCTAACGCCATTTTCTGATTTGAATCCAATCCATTACTCAGGCTTTAGGCTTCCTCAGGACTCTCTTTAAGACCTCTAAGGGAGATACTTTTCCAGAGCTCCACACTTATAGTATCCTTGGAACATTTAGCAAAACAAGAGAAGTAAAGTGAGTACAATGAAGGATTCACATTTTTTTAGCAGTGTAATCTTGGGATTCTCTGATTCTCAGTTTCCTCATCTTTAAATTAAACTTGTTTGAAGATGAAACCTAAAACAAAACAAAAGTAGCCCAACTGATAGATTAGAGAGAAGTTAAAAAGGAAAAAAATATAAAAGTCCCTTTATATACATGAAAATAGAAATACGACATTTAAAAACCTATGAGACACAGCCAGAGTGATTCTAAGACAGAAATTTATAAGTGTGGAACACTATAAAGAGGAAAAAAAAAGGCTGATGCCAAGTGTGTTTTAGATCCCTTTTCATTGGGTGCCTCCATGTCCCATGAGCCCAGTGAAGTGCACTGAGAGCTAACCCCTGGAGGGCAGATTCTCTCCGTGCCCATTCTTCTTCCCTGGCTTGTCCCCTCCCTCAAGACTCAACACAGCAGCAGGATGCCCATTCATTCAATGCTGATGTGGTTTGCCTATACTGTGGATGCCTTTCTAGGATTTATTTCAACAATTGGATATCTTTACTGATGAAGAGTATTATTTTCTTAAGGAAGGACACTAGATCCCTGTAGAGAGAGGCACAAAGAAGTAACTGCTAAACAGTTGTAGAATCTGACCATCTTCCTGACCCCTTCTACTCACTGTAAGACAGAGAAACATTCTTAATCTAACTTGTATACTGTAGTTGTCAGATATCCTTGTTCCACTTACTCTTTTTTTTTTTTTTTTTGAGACAGGGTCTTGCTTTGTAGTTCAGGCTGGACCTGAGCTCACTATGTAGCCCAGGCAATCCTCAAACTCAGCAATCCTCCTGTCTCTGCCTCCTGAGTGCTGGGATTACAGGCATGAGCCACCACACCTGGCTAAAGAAACATTCTTAATCTAACTTGTACACTGTAGTTGTCAGATATCCTTGTTCCACTTACTTTTTTTTTTTTTTTTGAGACAGAGTCTCACTTTGTAGTTCAGGCTGGCCTGGAGCTTACTATGGAGCCCAGGCAAGCCTGGAATTCAGCAATCCTCCTGCCTCTGCCTCCCGAGTGCTGGGATTACACGCATGAGCCACCACCCCTGGCACTGTGGTATGTGGTATTGATTGCTGGTGGGTGTAAGTCACCATGCCCAGCATTGTATGTGGTTACCAGGGATCGAACTCTGGGCCTTGCGCTTGTGAGGCAGGTGCCAGTACCACTGAGCTAAATCTCCAGCCTCTCAACTTACTCTTTTAACTACAATCTTCTGCGGTGGGTAGCATTTAGAAATTGAGTGGATTGGGCCGGAGGGTTAGCTCAGTGGTTCCAGCGCCCGCCTTGCAAGTGCAAGGTCCTGAATTCGATCCCTGGTAACCACATATAATGCTGGGTGTGGAGACTCACGCCCACCAGCAATCAAGACTGAATACCACAATGCCGGGCGTGGTGGCTCACGCCTGTCATCCCAGCACTCGGGAGGCAGAGACAGGAGGATTGCTGAGTTCGCGGCAGCTTGCCTGGGCACCATAGTAAGCTCAGGGCCAGCCTGAACTACAAAGCGAGACCCTGTCTCAAAAAGCAAAAAAAAAAAAAAAAAAGAAATTGAGTAGATTGCAAGTTACTGCTATGTACTGAAGCCCACGGAGATTGGATAGGGCCTTACCATTATAATATAATGAATAAGACCAATTTGATGGACAAGACCTTCCTTTATAGGTTATGTAATGGAAGAATGGCAGGGATGGCCCAAAACCTATCTTCCCTGCCTCCTAGACCAGTGACATATTAAAAACAAAACAAAAGAAAAATAAAACGTGATGATACTGTCTGCTATTCTTTTGGACAAAGCCTTGATTTCTGTAGGGAGGAACAAAAGACAAGGGGAAAAGTTAGATTATTTGTAACTATGGTGGTCAGCAACTCAACCTATTCATAGCATCTGCAGTACAGTGAGCTCTGCTCCACTGTCTCCATCCCTGTTACACTCTACAGGCAGCATGGTCTCAGGACACTTGCCCTGCCCAGCCCAGTCAAGATCTCAGTGGGTTCAGTGGGTAAGTTCCTTCACTAGATGTCCTCCAACTCGTAAGCAGCATGCAGTTCTTTCTGTGTGTGTGTGCGTGCATGTGCACATGCTGCAAATTGAACCCAGGACCTTGCACGTGCCAAGTATATGTGTACTCTGTCACCAAGCTACACTCCAAGCCATATCTTTTGTGATAATCAGTCCTATTCACATCATTTCACTCCGGCTACCAAACAAATGTCACCTGAGATCAAGCCCAAATCCCTTCCCCGAGGAGGGGTTTGTGAATTGGAACTAAATCCTGTCTTACCTTATCAACATATGGTTTTGTTCACTGCAGTGTCATTGGTATGAAGACAGGATGCTAAACCCTGACAACTGGGAGGGGAGTGAACTCAGCAGGTGTGTTTAGCAGGATCTTCTGCCAAACTGAGTCAGACTCCCACTGTGTGCTCTGCGTTTCCTCCTGTAGGCCCACCGGACTGTTTTCTCCTTTCTCTCTTCCTCTCTCTCTCTCTCTGTCTCTCTGTCTCTGTCTCTCTCTGTCTCTCTCTCTGTCTCTCTCTCTCTCTCTCTCTGTCTCTCTGTCTCTCTCTGCCTCTTTCCCTCTCTCTGTATGTATCCACATATGTATGTATATATTGTATACATCTTAGCAAAAGCTTGTTTTCTAAATTCTCTGACTTTACGTTAGGATTTCAATGTCGCTATTTGCCTCTCCTCCATGTAAGTCGGAACTCAGGGTTTTTCTATTTCCATACAATTAAGGCTGGGTTCTGAGTCTCTTTAATCAAGACAGTGGCCAGGAACTTGGGGGTCAACAATTAGGAATGAGGCTGACATTCGCGATTCATTCTGCTGCAAGGCCGTCAAAAGGAAAAGTGTTTCTCTTGGTATTAGGAAAAACCCACAGCCATGTCCAGCCACTAACTGCTTTTGCAAATAAAGTTTTATTGAAGTGTAGACACAGTCGTTCATTTAGGCATCATCTAAGGATGTCTTCACAGTGCAGCTGCTATACTGAGTAGCTGTAATAGAAGTATGCACTCTTTGGCACTTTTCAGAGAAAGTTGAAGACCCTTTCCTAGGTTGTCTGGAAGGAAAAAAAAAGGGGTGGAGATGCCTGAGAATTTCAGGTCTCCTAGTTCTCTTCAAGGAAGGGAGAAAATTAAGGCGAGAGGAGAAAAAAGATGAGTAAGAAAGGGAGGGAAGGAAAAACTAAGTTTTATAAGGAGGGTATAGAAAGAAAGAAGAGGAGGGGAAAATAACAGGACAAAGAAGAAAAGAACAAAGTCCAAAAGGAAAGAAAGTGGAAAAAGAAGAGATAGAAGAGAAAGCAAAGGAAAGACGAGGCAAAGGAAGAAGGCACAGGAGAAGGATTAGGGTCTGCCGAGTGACTAGCTCGGGCAGTATTTAGCCTGGCACGGCAGAGCAGCACGGCTCTGCTCAGTCAAGCAGTGAGCCTTGCTGCAGATCAAATGGAAGGAGTCAAAGGCATCCACTGCCCTGTCCTGGCTCCAGGGAGGCCGTGTGAGCCACAGACCACTGACAGCTTCACACCGGCCTGGGACAAATCTCCTCCGTCTCGCACCGGCTTCCCCTGCCAGCAGCTATTCCTGACATGAGTCCCTGTGTCCTCAAATGACTCCAAATCACCCTATTGCAACCAGCAGCCTGAGCCCGTTTAAAAAGATAAATGCAAAATGAAGACGGAGTGGGATTTGTGGAGAGCGGAGGTGCAGAGAATCTGAGAATCTTCTTTGAAGCGATGTTTCCATTGCTCTAAATGAAAATAGCTCATCAGCTACCATTACCCTTATTATTTTTATAGATATTTATAATAAGTAAGTTATGGAGTGTTAACCACGGGTCACATAATCATCTAAGTCTTCATGTGTTTTAATTTTGCTTAGCCTTCAAAATGACAATTGGCAGGAATTAAGACTAGTCGTCCCTATTTACAGATGCAGAGACTGAGTCAAGGGCAAGTTAAGGAAGTTTATCCAAGGTCACCCACCTCCTAATGGCAGATCTGGGGTTGGTGCCTATGCAAGAGGTCCCTGGGATCTTGGCCTTCACCATCACGTAGCGCTGCATCTTCCTTAGCTGCTATAACCTTCACCGGTACCTCCTAAAGCAGCTTTTCTGAGCCAGGAAGGGTATAACTATATTGAAACGCAAATGGAGCAGACTCAAGATTCAGCGTCCCTTCCTCTTCTACTGAGGGGATAGCATCAGTTGCAGATGAAAACTTGATGACAAACGTTGAGGGGTAGGAGACAAAGTGACCTATACTTTTTCTTTCCGATTTTTCTGTGGGGAGGGAGGCTGGTCCATGCCTCAGGCCCCAACACTATGGGAACAGACCCAGCCTCATTTGTGAAATCATTCAACTCTGGCCGTCTGGGCAAAACTCAGGACCTAGAAGCAAGAGATGAAGCTTACGTTTGCCGAGCATGGTGGCTCACGCCTGTCATCCCAGCACTCGGGAGGCAGAGACAGGAGGATTGCTGAGTTCGAGGCTTGCCTGGACTATATAGTGAGCTCAGGGCCAGCCTGAACTGCAAAGTGAGACCCTGTCTCAAAAAAAAAAAAAAAAAGAGATGAAGTAAGGGCAGAATGTAACTCTGAGAAGTCAGATGTTTGGCCCTGATAGCGACACTAGCATGCCAGGCTCCCTCTCCAGGTTCACAAGGGCTCAGCATGGTTGCTGGAATTGCTTGCTCCCCACAGAGCTCCTCAGAGCTGCGTAATCCTCAGCATTTCAGAATATTATTGTTCCTTGCTAAATTGTTTTAATCAAATTGAGACTTCAAAGGCAGACATCACAATTTGGTATGGATGAGGCTACTCTGTGAACCATAAACTCCTGAATCAATTTAGCAAGGACTGGGTGCTATTAAAAAAGCTCACTCACTCATTCATTCATTCATTCATTCATTCATTCATTTGTTTGTTTGTTCATTCTCTCTTCTAGAGAGAATGCATTCAACAAAGAATAACAGCAATTTCAGTACTTCCAGTGGAAGGATATAAAAATGATTAAATACTGCTGTTTTGTTGCTCTTACCTAGTTTTGTGTCCAGTCAAATCACTTGGGGCATATGTTGAAAATACAGATACTTCATTTACACCCTTCTAGGGCATTTTTTGTATTCTCTCTGGATGATTCTAATACACAAAAAGATTTAAGGATCACTCTCCAGAGCAATAGTAATTAGCATTTAGAAACATCTTGCTCTCTAACAAATGCTACATACAAATGTCATTGGCCAACAGATCACTCTGTTGGGGTTTGTGAGGTTGAATCTTTGCCCTGTGTTTCATTCGTCCTCCTTCTCTAAGGGTTCCACATGGGAGTCACACAAAAAACCTTGGTGATTGTGAAAACCTGAGGAAAAATGGTGGCAAGCTTTTGGACATCAGCCCACACTGCCACCACGATAAGGAAAATGGGAGAGACAGAGGGCAAAGCATGAATGACAGAAGTAGCTCCATTGGCTTTAATGTTAGGCCTCTTCATTCAGAATAAACTTAAAAGTCTTTATTGCTTCCAAAGATTCACTTTCATTCATTGAGCATAATAACAGTGTTAGGCAGGATTGAAAGCCCCACATTCTTTGGGTGGTGACTGAGCCAGTGCTATTTATTAATTGGACTCAGAAGTGGGTGTGAGTATCCTGCCCTCCTGCTTCCTTACATGTGGAGACTGGCTTCATTAAAGGCACTTGAGCATCACAGTTCAAGGTCATTACTAAGGATGGTTGACTGAGCTTGATTTTTTGGTGTGGATTTCATTGTTGCTTCTGCTGCATGTGCACGATTTCTCTTTGCACGCTGACCTCATTTATACACAAAAACATCAGCTTTGGTGATAGATACTTAAACGGAGTGATGATGAAAGACCATTTTAGTGCCCTAGGAGTTATATCACTTTGACCTTCCTATGGCCTAAAAACTGTATCAAAGGCAAACTGTTCATTCAGAAAAGCATTATTTCCAAAGGAAAAACATGTGTCAGTCCTAAGCATAGATTAGCAATAAAGGACTTAACTGCTTCTTCATTGGCCTGTGACCAGATGGTACAATAAAAAATTAGTCTTGTTTATCACCCTTCTCATTTTAACCAGAGTCATATTTGGCACAATAATGGCACAGTACTTACTTAAGAAACAGATAAAGTCCATAAATATCCAGGAGAGTCAATGCTCCCTCAGTGTGAAAGCGTTGAGAGTTTTCATCTGTGCAAGTGCCCAGGAATTTCCCAATAGGCTGGCTGACACAGAGCCCCACGGTTTATTATTAGTCTGACACCAGGATTCGAACAAGGTCAATGGTGCCAAATCTGAGCCTGACAAGCAGAGAGTCGCTTATAGCAGACAAAGTCAAATGTCAAAAGAACCGTCAGAGAGGAAATAAGACTTAATGAATGGCTTGCTGTTAAGTCAAACAGTGATGGCAAAGCCTTGTGCAAGATTTATAGGTTGGATAAGCAGTAGGCCCAAGTCTCAGTCAATGGTGTTTACTATTTTTATTTGGAAAGGTAATGTGTAAGAGGAGTGATCAAAATAAATGCTGAAAGTCTAAATTTTAGAAATGTATTACAATAGAGAACACATCATGATTAATCTCCCTCAGACTACTTCCCCTTGCTTCAAACATCATTATTCTAAAACTCTTGCCATTTCCTGAAGTAATTCTGGAAGTTCTCTCTCCTGAGTGTTTTACTAGAGTTATTATTAAAGACCTGATGAATGCTGCTACTGACACCATCCAGCAAGAAAACAGGCATGTAAAACATTAGAGTGTGACCTCACCCCCTTACTCATGAGACGTTTGCTTTCTCTACATTCAAAATGACCATGGAAGGTAGACAATGTGAATTGATTCCAAAGAGCAAGGTACCCAGGACAGTGTAACTAAAGACCCTCATGAAAGAGGACTGAATGTTGGTGTACATACGTTCAAAGTGAGGGGGAGTGTTTTGCAATGTGTCTTTTACTGTTAATAAATTTTTTAAAAATTAAATATTGACATTGTTATCACATCTCATCTTTATATATATACAGATATATAGATATATATCTATATATACACTTATACATAAATATAAAAATATGCACTCCCACACATATATGATTGTATATTTTCATATATATATATATATATATAGTGTTTTAATTTTTAAATAAAATATCATTATCAAGCCAGAAATCATTCCATTCTTTCTCTATGCTAAGTGTTTTGGTGTCCTATGAACACAATAACGGTGATGAAAACCTTCATGCCAACTGTATGTGTTCTTTGAACTGTCCTTTTGCAGCAAGGCCTTAGATATAGAACTTGAAGGATTAATAGCTATAAAAATCTACAGAAGTCTCCATATACATATATAGTGTCATATAAATGCCCAAAAAGTTGTTCCCTTCTAAAGTACAAATGATAATGAATCTTTTTACACTTTTATAACAATCTGGCAGCATTGTGCATTACAGCTTTTTGCTATTTTTGAAAATATAATGTGTCATCTCACTGCTGTTTCAATTTAAATTCTTTCAAATGCAAGGTGTGATTGAAAAATACAATATGTGCTTAAATTTGAAATTTTTTTATAGTACAATACACATGGCTGTTAATCCTCCTCTGAACACTCCCCCTCACTTTGAACACTCTTATTCTGCTGCTCTTGGTCCTTTCTGAAGCAGCTCTGTAAGTGCTCATTCACCAGGGTCTTTAGCTGTGCTCCTGTGGTGGCCTTGATGTCCCGAGTGGGTTGAAACTGTTTACTTTTCATGCTCATTTGACTTTGAGAGAGAACTAACGGTTGTGTGGTGCCAGAGCTGGTGAGTAACATGTCTGAAGACACACCATCATGTGCTTACAAGCTGCCTTTTCATTGAGTAGCACCTGGCAGCAGCACTTCAATTTTCTTCACAGCTCACAAAGATGCTTGGAGGGAGAATTTCCAGAACCGCCTTGGAAAGTAGCAAGAATGGTGGGATAAATATACTCAAAGTAAGGGGGAGTGTTTTGTGGGAAGTTAATAGCACTATGTCTTTTGTTATAATAATTCTTTTTAAATGTACATATTTGACCATTTATTCTTACTTGTAAAATTTAATGAATATTTTGTATACTTTGTGCTTTATTAAAACTTTGATTACAGTTCATCAGGAAAAAATCATTAATGTAGCAAGATGGGTATAGACAGTAACAGAATGTTTGGGGTTAAATAGAAGAGCTGATATTTCTTAGTACTATGATCTTGGAAAAGTTCATAAACCTTTCAAAGGGCCCCTTTCTTCCTCCCTGAATTGTGGGTTGTCTTGAGACCATTGAATTGTATCATGTATGAGACCAGCATAGAGCAATATCCATCCAAATGTCCATGCTCTGTAAATTGCATAATACTGTTGAGGATCTTGTTAGTGGGGAACTGTTCTCATTCATTCATAACTTGGTAAGATGCTTTTTGATGGCTTAGTCGGGATTCTGTAGATTATAGCCCACCTTGCCCATTGTCTGTCTGTGGAAGTGGTGGGTTTTGTTAGAGCACAGCTCTGCTGTGACTGTTTCTGGGCCCCTGGGGCAGAATGGTACAGTTATGATGGGCATCATATGGCCATTAAGCTGAGCATATTTTTTCTTTTTTGAGACAGGGTCTCCCTTTGTAGTTCAGGCTGGAACTCACTATGGAGCCCAGGTAAGCCTCGAACTCAGCAATCCTCCTGCCTCTGCCTCCTGAGTGCTGGGATGACAGGCATGAGTCACCATGCCCAGCGTTGTATGTGGTTACGGGGATCAAACTCAGGACCTTGAGATTGCGAGACAGGTGTGAGAACCACTGAACTAAGTCTCTGGCCCCAAGCTGAGCATATTTAACTGGCCTTTTATAGAAAAAGATTTCTGATCTCTAATTTAAATGGTAAAAGTAAAAGAGGTTCTTTTGAGATAATTTTAATGATATGGAAGAAGTTAACTAAACATAGTTCCTCTTTTATTCTTGAAAGCTTTTTTTCTCTTTGTAAAGAAATATTTTTAAAAGGTTTTCTGTCTCTGATTTAGAACATCTGTTTTCTTTGACTTTCCTTATTATCTCCCTCTTCATTCCCAAATAAAAGGACATGTCACAATTTTACTGTGACACTTGGTCTATCTTTTTTCTTTCCTTTCATTTTTGGCTTTGTGATCTACCATTTCTATTCACTGTATTACATACATTCCAATGTCTAATTTTTGCATAACTGCACAACTGCTACCCAGATTAAGATAGAGAACATGAACCCTGAAGGGTCTCTCCTAGACCTTACTATCCAATATTCTCCCACAAAATAATCATTATTCTGCCCTCCGTAATCATGGATTGGTTTTACTTCTTTATAAACTTCAAGTAAATGGTGGAATCATGTAACATATTTGTTTATGTCTTAATGCCATTAACAATGCCTACCTCTGACTACAGTTCGTTGTTTTTTTCATTGTGGCATGGTATCCATTATGCCAGAATTTATTTAACTATTTTCATTCATTTATTTATTTATTTATTTTTTTGAGACAGGGTCTTGCTTTGTAGTTCAGGCTGGCCCTGAGCTCACTATGTAGCCCAGGCAAGCTTCGAACTCAGCAACCCTCCTGTCTCTGCCTCCCTAGTGCTGGGATTACAGGTGTGAGCCACCACGCCCGGCATTCATTTATTTATTTTTTAATAAATTGAGTTTATTGATACATTTTAGAAATATATTATGATCACATTCATCACTGAGAATTTATGCCTGTACATGATGTATCTTGATTCTTATTTTTTCCCAATCCCCTGCCCTTCAACCTTCCATTCCTCTATATGCATAAGGTTTGTTTTCCCTTTCTTCCTTTTTACCATTAGATTTTTTTCTTTCCCTTCTTTGCTTTCCCCTGGACCTCCCATTTTCCTTTTCCAATTTTTCTTCCTATTTCACAATATCTATCATACATAATATAGATAACCATCTGCACACTTTGTGTTTTAAAATCTATCTTGGACATTCTAATACATTGTGCATGTGTGTGTGCACATATGGACTTTTTTGTTGCGAAATATGCTTTGGGGTGAAATCGATGGGCTGTAGAGTGTACACATACTCAGCTTAAGTAGACATTTCCACCAGTTTTCAGAAGATGCAGCTCTAGCTTACATTCTCGGGAGTAGCGCGTGTGGCTCCTGCAGTTCACTGAGTAGTGCCTCTTCTCCGCCTCCTGTATCAGAGGTGAAGCACGTTTTGGATAAGTGAACTCTAGATTTGTTCATCAGGAATGTGCAGTTGGACACTGTCGTACACTCCTAGCCAAATTTGTTCCATGGGCTTGTATAGAGATCTTGGTGCATACAATCTGACCGATGTGTTCCTAGAGTGGAGCCACAGGACTGCATAGTGTCTGGCCCACACCGCAAGTTGAAGTGTGAGTAGAGCTGCTCTTCTGTCCCCGTGTGCCCTCCCAGTGCTCCTTCGCTATGCTCCTGTCTCATCCAGTACAGCTGGCCTGAGATAAATGAGAGGCCAGAGGAGCACTTCCAGTGAAGGGAGAGCTGAGAGCCTGCTCATCCATCACCTGGCCCTCACGCCACCACCCTCATCATTCTCCGTGAAGAGAAACAGTCTCCCTTCCGCGTTAGTGGCAGATGACACTGCCAAACAGATATAACATCTTCTCAACAAAGATCTGTTTCTCCCTTTCTGTCTCTGTCCCCTTTCCTTATTTTCTACCCTTTTCTTTCCTCTCTTTTCTCCTTTTCTTTGTTCCATGTCTTGAATACTCATTAAACATTTCGCACTGTCCTGTCAGTGGGGAATACAGATAAAATGGAAGTGATTCATTTTGTTTATGGATTTTTATCGTCTCTTAGAGCTTCCTGTCAACACTTCAATAAAGAAAAAAAGAATTGAAAAGCAGTGAGGTCATTTTATTTGCTGAAAGAAAGGAAATATTTCTTGATAGAGGGTATGAGATTATTGCTATCATATTTTTTTCTTATATCTGCAATTTTCTTATATCTGTAAAGCATAAGGACCCCTTTGTGAATTAAAAAATCCTCATGCTTTTACAAGATGAGTCATAGGATTTTAAGGACAACTGATTAAGAAAATGTGCAGTGTCAAAAAGTTAATATTAATTCTTTTCTTTTTTTTTTTTTCGCTTTTTGAGACAGGGTCTCACTTTGTAGTTCAGGCTGGCCCTGAGCTCACTATGGTGCCCAGGCAAGCTGCCGCGAACTCAGCAATCCTCCTGTCCCTGCCTCCCGAGTGCTGGGATTACAGGCGTGAGCCACCACGTCCAGCATTGTAGTATGTGGTGTTGATTATTGGTGGGTGTGAGTCTCCACGCCCAGCATTATATGTGGTTACTGGGGATCGAACTCAGGACCTTGCGCTTGCGAGGCAGGCGCCGGAACCACTGAGCTAACCCTCCGGCCCTAATATTAATTCTTTAATCCTCAAAAACTTATATACCTTGGGCCAGAGATTTAGCTCAGTGGTTCCAGCACCTGCCTAGCAAGAACAAGGTCCCTGGTTCGATCCCCAGTGACCACATACAACAATACAGGGCATAGTGGCTTGCACCCACAGCAATCACTACCACATACCACAAATGCCGGGCTTGGTGCTCAAGCCTGTAATCCCAGCACTTGGGAGGCAGAGACAGGACGATTGCTGAGTTCAAGATTTGCCTGAACTACAGAGTGAGCTCAGGACCAGCCTGAACCATAAAAGTGAGACCTTTGTTTCAAAAAAAAGAAAGAAAGTTAGTTATATACCTTTTAAGTCATATCTGTCTGACTTTCTGTATCTGTGTCAAGCAAATTGGTTAAACTGACTCCTGGTCTACACAAGATATCATAGATTTCCTACAAGTTCTCCATAGTCTTCAGAGAATATTTCTCTCCAACTGACCAGGTACATTGTGTGATGGACTTGCCCAGTCCTTTCTCTCCTTTTCACTTGTCTTCTCCAAAAGACACAAGTTGTATGCATAAAATACCCCAAATTCCATGTGCACCCTTGACCATGAGGCTTATGGAGCCCAGCCAGATGGTAACAAGCATTAACAAAGTTCCATCCAGGGAGCAGAAACCTTGGTTAGAAGGTAGTTAGGAAGACACATTTATGCTAAAGACAGCTTGTCTCTGTATCTAGCTAGATACATTTAAGCCTAGCCCTATTTTTATTTTAGTTTTGTGACTTCTCAGCACTCTACAGAAATGGAATATTCTGACATTTAAATAAGGAATATTTATTTTCCAAATTCAGGCTACTGTGTCCAGAATCTTATACTATCCCCCATCGCCACCACTAGCTAAGGTATTTCTTCTCTTCAGCAGCTATTCCAGTAACTTGCTGAGATCATGGGTACAGAGGTCATAGGCTCCAGAATATTATCTCTGGACCCAAGGTCACACTGGTTTTAGTTTTAATCTTATCTGTCAGATGCATTCATTATGTTCTTGGGTTGGAGATAGTAATTTTTCTTTAAAAAAAAAAATTTAGGGTATGGCAACACCACAAAGAAAATAAGTTATAGTTGCTACATCTAGAAAAATAGATTTAACTTACATGTCCATGAATCCAGAATGCTCAGTAAATGAGGTTAATGGCCCACAGTCATGCTTAGGTAGTCCGGCTGACCTTACTCAGCTCCAATAACACAAACTACATCTTCAGATCTGACCAGGGGCTTCTTTTCATGTTCAGGGGAACAAGAAAAAGAGAGGACTTAGCTCCATTGTGTAGACCCCAAATCACCCTCATTCCCAGAATGAAACCTTCATCACTGAGTCTGTTCTCATTAAGCGTGTGAGCCTGCTATGAATCTCTGGCCTAGTTTTTCCACAAGGAATATTGTTGCTTTGCCATTTGTGATTTCAGTCTGCTTCTGAATCCCAAAGGGTTTATCTCCTGGGCAAGACATGAAAGAGGTTGGAAATGGAGTCAGTTCCCCCCTTGTAATACTCACAGCAAACCCTAATGGAATAGGCAGCACCATTCTGACATCTTTCAGCTATAGATGGAAATCAGTTCCTGTGGGAACCACCAGACTCCATTGCTAGGATCTTTGATTGGAACATACATCCCACGAGAGTTAGCCTTGACTTCTAGCTTGGCTCAGCCTCAGATCTGGGAATCATGAACAACTCACGGACAGAGGACCATTGGGCCACTTACAGGCAGTGGTTCGTGGATTAGGAAAGTGAGAAGCATAAGATAAAATTCTTGCCCTCATAAGCTCATCTCCCATTGCGGACCACATAGAAGTGAGTGATGGTTATACTCCACTGTGAAATATTCTATAGCAAAGATATCATGGTAGGAGAAAGAGTGGTCTCATACCTACATCCCTGTATATCGAGGCAAAACATTTTGCAGGCAGAGACTTCTGAGCCATAGCCTTAGACAGCCATTAAGAACTTTTCAGACAATACTGAGCAGCAGGCATATGGAAAGTAAATAGTTATGTGCAGTGGTAATACCACTGATAGTTTATAATGGATTACAGTAGTTACATGAAAGTGGGTTTCTCCCATTACAAGTCCTGGGACCAGAAGAACATCTTCTGCCTGCCTCAAAGATAAAAACAGGATTGTCCTAGTGACTATATCATTGTGACAGAATTGGCGAGGGGTCATCCTCCACGCTCTGGTGCCATTCTTCAACTTTGCAATCACAACAAGCCATCCCCCTCCACATCCATGACAGCCTGTCTTGTATTAGGTGTGAAGAGACACTGGGTCTCTTATCATAGGGCCAGGGTCGGGGAGACAAGAGACAAGGCAGTAATGGAAGAACCTGGGGTTCACCAAGAAACAGCTCAATTGAAGGATTTGGACCCATCAGCAAGGCTGGGATATTCCCTATGTGCTCAGGGTTGCTACTGTCCCCAGGATACTGCAAACTCCTTAGCGTGAAATCAGAGTCCTTTGGGATCTAGCTCCTAAGCTTCCCTCCTTTTACCCCATCTTCCTTTCTGGAAATTCTCAACTACTATCTGATCTCAAGCACTCTGTATCTTTTTCTTCCTCTAGCCCTGCGCAAACACAATCATCTCATCCAGCTGTAACTGTTTATTTTTACTACTAGAAGACATGACATGTCTTCCACAGGAGTCTGAACTCTCAGAGGCTAAAGATTACACATTATTCATCTCTGGATGAAGACACGCTTGCCTTAGAGCTATTCTTTTTCCAATGAATGAATGAATGAATGAATGAATGAATGAATGAAGAAACACACACACAAATTCCTTGGAGACCCAAAAAACAGTAGCTTCCTACCTGAAAATGAGATAGAACATCAAATCGAGCTTTTTAAAACCATGTATAGTCTCTTTGGCTATCCTCACTGTCCAGGCTCAGGAGTTTGGGCCAGAAACCTAGAAAAAAATATGTTGATGAGTGCCTGCAAGGTTGTTCACGGGGGCTGATTTTTAAAAAGGGAAAATGTGTGTTTTAGCACATTGTCAGGCCCAGGACAAAGCCTAAAGACTACAGGTCCAGAATGGATTTTTCACAACTGATCTCAGGGGAGAAATGCTCTGGGAATGTCTAAAGGCGAGTCACTCGGCTGGCTCTAAAATCCTGTCCAGAAGGATCCCCCCAGGTCTCAGTCAGTCTTACAGAGCAGAATGAAATCTAATCTGAAAAGCAACTGCTTTCCCTCTGGAAGTGCTGAGAATGAATCTGCAGTCAAACAAGGAACTGGTTTCTGTTACATTGAATGATACAGTCTTCTTGGAGACCTGGAGTCACGGTCTGCATGAGTTGAAAGGCACAGGGCAGGCTCGCCCACTCTTCTCCAGCTTGCCTGCCCCCGCTGCTAATAATACTCTCCCCGGAAATACTTACTGAGTAATCTGTGACACAGTACACACGCAATATCATTTAATTCTAGCAGATCTCCTACCAGGTGATGAACTTCTGTGGCCCCATTTGGTAGCCGCTACAGGTCAGAGAGAAGGAGACAGTTCCTTCCCCTCTCTGCCTTTGTGTCCTCATCTGTGAAGGCCAGTGACAACTGAACCAGACCTGTTACGTTGATGAGTTGAACAAGTTAAGTTTTAACACTCCAGAACAGTACCTGAACGTATTAAATTTTGTAAATTTTGTTAAATAATAAAATAATTTTTGTTAATAGATAAGTAGGGTACCCAGCCCAAGGTCAGATGAACAGTACCTGTGAAAGGCAAGAACTGGACACAGGCCGTGTGACGTGGATATTGATTCTCACACCAGCTTTGTGTGATTATGTGGACTTTACAACCGGATATGATGTGACAGGCTCCTCCAAGTCTTCCGGGGGTACCTACTTTGCAGTGCTTCCTAGTGTCTATCTGGAACATTCTCTCTTTTGATTTGCTGGATAGTATATCTAGTTGAATTTGATCCCTTTTTGCAAGTCTGAAGCACATAGCTTCTTCCTCACAAATGGGTGAATAATCCAAGAAATCCATGCACTTGTGTGGCAACCTGCACTCTGCACTGTGTGCCCTGTCTGTACCAGACTGTGTGCCACATGCAGCCTCCTGCAGCACCACCCAAGCAACTGATGGAAGCACGTCTGAAAGCCTTGGTTCTCTGCCCTTTGCACTTCATTAGAGTTTACATCTCTCTGGCTCTTCACTCTTGTGCTCTCCTTCCCTCCCTCCCTTCGAATATGGTCAGTGTTAGAAAAGGAGCAAGGAGTGGCATTCTGCTGTGTGTAGTGAACCTACGGTCTTTCTTGGGATGGTACAGAACTCAAGGTTTGCCAGAGATACCTGCGCTGGCAACATCGTCCCTCAAGACAGATACAGAAAGAACTTCTCAAAGAGGTATAACTTCCCACAGATGCAGAGGAGTTCTGCATGCTCAAGAGCTCCCTGTCACTAGGAGCATAAAGAGAAAGGGGGGTTTAGTGCCTCGCGTGAGGACAGGTCTTCTCAGGAAGGGAGAGGAACAGCGAGTGGATGGCTGCAAACCCAGCACTGCCAATCCAAATTCCGTCTTCTCGCAGGACAGCATTTAGCTTATGTCTTCACAGCAAGGATGAGTCCACTTCAGAAACTTAGTTGTCCCACTTTCAGCCCTAGTTCACAAGACAAAATTGAAAAAGACACTGACCTCTTTGTACTGGGAAAAACTGATGGCAGGGTGAGTTTACCCAAGCTGCTCCTCACGAAGATGGCTTGATGCCTACCCGAGGGCAAGCACACTCCCCAGGCTGACTCTCAAGCCCACTGCCAAGGTTCCCTTTGCTCTGTTTTTCCTCTATTAATATGCCAGGAAAACCCGCCAGGCAGGACTGAGCATTTTTCAGTCCTGCCCCACTTAAGCCTGGAGATATTAGGAAGAAAAAAAAAAGAGAGAGAGAGAGAAAGAAATAAAAAATATAGACTCAATGCTTACTACGTAGTACAGGTCATGAGAAATATCAAAACTATAAAACATGGTCCCTGATCTCCCTCAAAGAGATTATAACATACTTGAGTAAATTAAAAATGAAATAAGAAAGTATTTGAACTACAGTTCACTACACTAGACAAGGAGGGCCACAAGGCAGGAAATGATTAACTAGAAAATGATTGGAACAGGCTGTAGCTGGTACTGAGAAATGTGAATTCGCTCTCCTTTTGGAATTCAAGTCTGGTTCATCATGCTGACTTACTCTTAAAAGAGGTGTTGTTTGAGCAGAGGACACAGGGAAATTCTTTTATATCGGCATCCTGAAAAGAACAACGAGAGGTTTCTTACAGCCAGACTGCCAGTGTTACGGGCTTGTAAACCTGGATGTCTCTCGGGACAGCACCAAAAGGATGCTGTACTGGGACTGATGAGTCATAGGAAGAAGACCCACTTTTGTGTCCTCACAAGCTCCAAAGGGAGGGGGAAATCAACAGTATGCTGTATTTTGAAAGAGATGACATAGGCGGAGTTTGCAAAGCAAAGAAGTAATTATATAAGTTCCCAGGCATCTGGTGAACAGTGGGATTTGGATAAATTTACGGTGTCCAGGCAGACAGTGAAATAGTATTCCTGAAGTCTCCAGTGACATTTATGAGTGAAAGGGCCGGGAAGGAGTGGGATGAAGAGACCTCTCCCCAGGGCCTTCGCCTGTATGGCTGATAAACCAGCACCCTTCTTTGTGTGTGAAGAATTTGTTAAGAGGAATAAGCTTCCTAATTTTTCTTTCATAAATATGCATACTTCCTCCCTCCCGATTAACCAATCTGAGACCTTCAGTGAGTCACTTGGTCTGTGAAAAGGAAACTAAGGAAATTTCTGTCCAGCAAAGTGAAGAAATGCAAGGGGGTTAGCCATCTGTTTGAAGCACCGAGAGAGAAATTAAAACACAGATGAATATGAGGATCCAAATGTATGCTGCTCAATGAGTGCAGCAATTGCAGGGAAAACTTTTCATAAAATAACGAGTACATTGAAAACCCCTGGAGCTATGGCAGGCGTAAACCAAGAAATCCTCTGTAGGAACGTTTATATAACCCAGTGTTCGTGGGGGACCGTGGTGTTTAGAGGGAGAACGCCTCTGCGGAGGATTAACTCATAATCAAGAGGGACGAATGGCACATGGGAGGAACCCGGCATGAGGCTCAGAACACAGCAGCCAGAATGGGAAACCCAGGCATTAATCTGTAAGATTATTAGGTTTAAAAGCATTAAATATATAAACATTTAAAAATCATAATAAAATAATAGGGTGTTATGATTTTTAAGAAAAAAGGCAGAACTGAATAATATCCAAATAAATGTCCCAGTTGAACAGATTCAAATTAAAACCTAGATTGAGTGTGGTGGCACATGCCTGTAATCCCAGCACTTGGGAAGCTGAGGCAGGAGGATTGCTGAGACTAGCCTAGGATACATAGTGAGTTCCCACCAGTGTGGACTACACAGTGAGATGCTGTCTCATAAGGCTAAAATAAAGAAGTCAATTAAGTAAATTAAAACATAAAACTAAATATTACTAATGAAAGAATAAATGAACTAGAAAAAGAGATCAGTGGGAATCATCCAACTGTCACCCAGGGAAGCAGAGAAAGCTAAAACAAAGTTGATAACCTAGAGGGTAGAATGAAAAAGTCCAGAATAGTCTAAAGAAAATTTTCAGGAAAAAAAAATAATTTATTGGAGTCATTTGGGAATTGCTAAGCAAAATAATCAGATAATACCACCTCTCTATTGCAGTGGCAAAATGCTAACACCGACAATGCTATTCAATGCTGGTGAGGAGACAGAGCAGTAAGAACTCTTATTTATGAATGGCAGGAATGTGAAATGGGCCTGTCACTTGGGAATAGAGTTTCCTATCATGTAAAGCAATATTTCTGTACAACACAGCAGTGATGCCTCAGGCCTAGGTATTTACCCAAATGAGAGGAAAATATGTCTCTCCAAAAACTTATTCCTATGTTTATAGCAATTTTTTTTGTAACTGTCCAAAGTTGGAAGAAACTAAGACATCCTTTAGTAGGTCAGTAGATAAAAAAGTTGTTCTTCTGGACCATGGAATATTATTAGTGATAAAAATAAGAGTTAATCAGCCAGGAAAACACACAGAAGACCTGTAAGAACATTGCTCAGTAAAAGAAAAACTCTGAAAAGGCGACATATATATGATTCCAACTGGAAAAGACAAAACCATAGACACGGTTAAAAGATCTGAGGTTGTCAGGATTTGGGAGGGCTCAAGAGAGGAATGATGGGGAAATGGATAGGATGAAAAGTTAATATTCAAAATGATAATATATGGAATTTCTGTGAGAGTCCAAATTTTGAGTTTTCAGTCCAAAGAATTATATGGAGTCCAAGGCCCATATAAGACAAATCCACACCTATATTCCACATCAAAAATAAAATAAAAACCACAAAAGTAATTCAAGAGGAAATATAGATTGTGTAGGAAGTAATGGCAATGAGATTTGCCACTTTTTGCAGTTGGGATCAGAAGAAAATTTATTAACATCTTTAAAAGTCCAATGGAAGAAAACTATCATCAACTTAGATTTTTATGTTCAAATCGTTCACAAGTGAGAAGAAGGGCTGGGGATGTAGCTTAGTGGTTCTGGCATCTGCCTGCCAAATGAGAGGTCCTGAGTTCAAATTCCAGTGTCAAGACCAAAAGGTATGAACAAACAAAAAATTATACACATTAATTTCACAAAATTAGAAATACCAACATGAAATCAATAATCACTTTAAAACTTTTCAAAGGATAATGAGTAAAAACATTTGATGCACTTATTTTTCTCCACAGATCTTTACTGCATTTTAGAAATCATTTATCCATACCGATACATAAGATAGTCAGTTTTTGCATTTAGTATGATATATGTCTTTGATATCAGAATTCTTACAAGATACTTTTAAAAGCCAAATCATAGTCATGCCATAGTTCAGTGATGCTAGACAGCAAGTGTAATTACTAGACATTTATATCTGAGGATCTCTCCTAAGTGATAACTGGTTGAAATTCACATAAAAGAGAGCAATAATGATAGGTAAGTGTGCCTACATTTTAATTTTTTCATTGAAAAACCCACCTGCTTTTTAAATTGCCTACTGAAATGGGAAGGCATTCAGTTTGCAAAGGGTAATTCAGGGCTAAAGATGTATTTTTGCATGAAAATGTGCCCTTTGCATAGTGCTCATGGGTAACTTTTTGGAGTAATTCTGAATGTTCCCCAGTGACGTGAAATTAAGAAATACTTTATGTGAGGACTATCACATGCCAAGCATTAGTCTAGGCAATATGAGAATTAAGCTGTGTCATGTACTACTATAAATTCTCAATGTGGAGTGTAACTGTAATGTTTATATATAACGTACCAATAAAATGTACGAAAAAATAGTAGCAAAGGCTATTATTTTGAAAAGTTTCTGCAAACAATGGACTTTAAGAATATATGTATGTAAAATTTGATCCTCATCAAAATTATAGAAAGTATGCACTCTCAGTCTACATATTTCACGGACAGGATAAATATGGCTCCAAGGTCACAGAGCTAGTAAATGATGAAGTGGTCACTGAAATGTGATTTTCCACCTTAGCGTGCTGCTAGTTAGTTCCCATGGCAGGTCTAGTCTGTTTGAGTGAGTATGGGCCACAGAAATAGGAGAAGAAATATATTATGGCCAAAAACCATCTCAACCCAGGAATTGCGGCAAATTTGCCCACAGATATATTATCTAATTTATGCAGGGAAGCAACCAGAGACGATGGGAGCTGGTCACACATGTCTGCCCCTGACCCCGAAGTGTCAGCCCCAAAGCACACACTGTGGAGCTCACTGCCTGTGGCTGTTGTGTCTGTGCAGGGGAGATGGAGGAGCTGGAGACGCTGTGGCTCACGGGCATCTGTCACAACGAGAAGAACGAGGTGATGAGCAGCCAGCTGGACATCGACAACATGGCGGGCGTGTTCTACATGCTGGCCGCAGCCATGGCGCTCAGCCTCATCACCTTCATCTGGGAGCACCTCTTCTACTGGAAGCTGCGCTTCTGCTTCACCGGCGTGTGCTCAGACCGGCCGGGGCTGCTCTTCTCCATCAGCAGGGTCAGTACTGCCGCGGCCCCTGTCTTGTGCAGTGGACACGTTCAGAAAGGCCCTGAGATCCCAGAGCATCTGGCGTTTTGAGAGTCTCTTTGAGCTCTGCACAGCCTCCCCTCACTTACCCACTCTGTGGGTGTGTCAGAGGCCGTCCACACTTTGCTCTTGCATGAACCGGCAGGTGCAAACTCAGAAGACAGAGGAACCAGACCAGGAATGGGCATGAGTGAAGGTGGCTAGGAGTGAGGCAGATGGCACAGATGAGATGAAGCCAGAACTACACGCTGGATGCCACAGTGAGGGAATGTCGGGAAACCCCGGAGACTGGCGAGGAGTGTCGTGCTTGCCCTCAAAGGGGCTGACTAGACCCAGGCCCCGCTAGGTCTCACCATATGGGCACTAGAGCCAGTATTATTAGAACTTCCAGTTTTCAAATGAGAAAGTGTTATCTGGTTGATTGTAGAAGCTTTCAGTTTTTCAGTATTACTAATTTTTTCTATAAAAAGTGGGGTCCTCCATCTGTTGTCTGTGTCATTAGCACCCAGATACATCATACTACACTGCTAACACTCCTGCGCAAGATGCTACAGTTTCTGCGTGTGTTGCAACAGAACATGGGCAGCGAAATGATGTACCCAAAATGCTACGTGATATATACACACACCTCTAACAAAACGCAAAATGCCTGTGCAAGCCCAGCAAGGACTTGAACTGAAACAGAGGTGAAAAATAACAGAAGAAAATGCATGTACATAAAACAACAACCACAGTAAACACTTGGCCCAACTAAACAAGCACAAGATGCACACGCAACAGTCACCTCCATGCAATACAGGTAAACCTTTCATGTAGAACATGATGGCATGTGTGTTGTCATCACTGAGCATGTGACACAGCTCACTGGTAATGGTTGTGGTCCTAGAAATGCTTATATTATATTTATGGAGCACTCATATATGCCAGGCACAATACAAGGACTTCATAGTCTTTGTCATTTAATCTAAAGACAAACTGTATTGTGGATATGAATATTAGCTCTAGATTGTAAATGACAAAATTCAAAGGTAGAAGCTAAGAGAATTACCCCAGGCTGCTCAACCAGTAAAATGGAGACAGGTTTTCAGTACAGGTGAAATCCTCATTCTTCCACAAACTAAAAACAATAAATACAAGTAACACAAAAGATTTGATATACATCATACCTCCAACATACAACTCACATATGTTCACATATAACACAACCTAATCACTTACACGTATTATAAAAGCTCATATGTATGTACTGTTCATCTGTCTGCCCATCTATCCATCTATCATCTATCTATCTATCTATCTATCTATCATCTATCTATCTATCTATCTATCTATCTATCTATCTATCTATCTATCTATCTCATTTCCCAACTTCCGTGGTTTCGTTCACCCTGGAAGAGCTTAATGAATTAAGATTTGAAACATGGTGATAATTCTTTAGTTAAAACATCTAATGTATGCTAATATTTGTGGGAAAACCAAAGTAATCTCTTTAAAGTAAATTTGTATATTCTTAGCATTTGGTATTTTAGGAACTTTGGGGATTTAGAAGGTACACATTAGCTTCGCAAGGAGAGTTTATTTTCTCCATTCAATTGCATCCCAAACTTGGATTCTGTGCAAATACATATTTCCTAATTAGCATGATGGCATCTAAACACACAGATTGCTTAAAAATAACAGCATGCATTCATATAGCTAGGTATTATACCAACTTTAAACTAATTTTCCCAGCCAATTGCTAAAAGATTTTCATATCCAAGTGATTCCGGGATTATTCTGAGTAACTGCATGGACTTGCTTGTAAATCTTGCTTATCTGGGGAGAGTGTATCCTCTACCTGAGCAACCATGAAGGAAGTTAAGTTGATTGATAGGATCCCTATTATGAGAGAAGATCTAGATCCCTCACTCCTTTGCCAAGCATCTTGACGGATGGAAATTGAGGGGACCCAGACAATGGAGGGGAAGGTTTTGTGGTAGTGTTTTGTGATAGGTGGTATTTAAACTTTGCCCTCTCCTTTCTGAGGGCAGAGAGAGCCCTAAGTCCTGTGAAAGAGATGCAAGGAGTTCTACGCACTCTTGGGAATTTCCTGCCACCATCACTGTTCTGTCCTTAAAGGATACAAAGGGCCCTAGCTGAGCATTGCTTTCTTCCCATTATAACATTTGTGTTTTAAAGTGCAGGCTGATATGTATGGCTAGGGAAGTCTAATTCTTTTTTTTTTTTTTTTTTTTTTTTTTTTTTTTGAGACAGGGTTTTGCTTTGTAGTTCAGGCTGGCCTGGAGCTCACTATGGAGCCCAGGCAAGCCTCGAACTCAGCAATCCTCCTGTCTCTGCCTCCCGAGTGCTGGGATTACGCGCGCAAGCCACCACACCCAGCGCTGTGGTATGTGGTATTGATTGCTGGTAGACGTGAGTCTCCACACCCAGCAATGTATGTGGTTACCGGGGATCGAACTCAGAACCTTCTGCTTGTGATGCAGGTGCTGGAACCACTGAGCTAAATCTCCAGCCCAGGAAGTCTAATTCTTAATAATACTTTCCTCCCTTTCTAGTTTATTGGGGAAATAGAACAACCTTAAGCCCCTAATGTTATGTACAGTAAGACTGGGTTGCAAAAACAAAAAACAGAAAATGTTCTTCCTGTCTGATCAAGGGCTATCATCTCCTCTAAAAAGCTTGTTTTCTATACACCTTGGCATATTTCATTTCCCATGGAACTCACACAGTGCAGATAGCACGTGGGGAAACAAAAGCGTATTTGCTGTACACACACTATCACCTACTTCAACAAAATCTGCAGCAAGGAGTTCCCAACAGCCATCCTTTATGCCTGGTGTAAAGACAAGTGCCTGGTCAGGTGTGTTCCTTGTACCATCTCTAAAACTCACCATACCTGTCTGGTTACATGGATCACACCCATCTTATGGATGGAGCAACTGATGCCTCAAAGGTTAGAATGGGACCTTCTTGACATCACTTTTTGTTTCCTTTAAAAGGCAAGGCTCCTTTTACTTCATTCATCAGGCAAGAAAAAGGCATGAAGGAGAAATTTTCTGTTTATACAGGAGTGGGGCACATGCAGAGTTTAGCATCATTAACACTTCAGAATTTAGCATTATTCTAAGGATGCTGATGCACAATACTCTGGGATTTATGTCTCCCTAAGGCAGGTTTGTTCTGCAGAGCCTGGATCTGTCCACCACAAGCTCTCCTCTGAGGAGCTAATATAATTAACTCTGACGCCCCCCAGCAAGCACATCAGACCTCCGCATGGCCTTCATGTCTCAGGGAAGCTCTTGGGAGTACAATACAGACACTCACCTGAGATGTACATGTACCACCAGGAGAGACGCATTTCCAGGAGAGATGCCCACAGCTCAGAGACAATCTATTTAACACAGGCACTAAGTGCCTCACACAGCTCAGGTCCTTGTCTTCTATTATGACTTATAAAAACCCATTCCTTTGTCTGTGAGATATATTTTCTCTCCCAGAATGCTTCAGCTTGGCTGCCTCCTGACATATGGAGAACGGGAGACATAGTGAAGCCAAATCCCAGGGTGCAGGAACCATGGCTACCTTTCCACGAGTGGGATCTTACAAACACAGCGGGACGTGCTTTGTTCTGTCCATGGGAACCAGTCAGAACCAGATGCTTGAGGCACTGGGCTCGGGATGGATGGAGGACAGTAGACTTCCGAGGAAACAATGTTTGGAGTGGGCAGGAACCCTCTGTAGAAACAGAGGAAATTGTCTGGAATGACATGTTCTGTTGTCGTCTAACTATATTTGACTTGCACACACTAAGGGAACAAGAGACCATCTTATTTCCACAACCCATAACATGTACCCAGAGTATATGAATAATAGGGAAGAGAAAAGAGAGGAGCTGCACAGGGAGGAAAGAAACTCTAGCTTAGGGGTTTACTTAGCTCCTAAGATAGTATTTGGATGCCTTACCTCACTAGAAGGCCAAAGTGACTGTGTGGGAAAACCTTCAGTATGAGAAACTAGTATATATTTCTCAAAGCCTTGACAATATGGGCACTGCATGCTCAAACTGGTCTGAAAGGAGAGAGTGGTTAGGGCAGAGCACAGGCAACTGGGCAGTTTCTGTAGCCCACATGTGTTGAGCATCTTTGGTGTTAGTTGTCTCATTTGCAAGTTTTTATCTTGTGCTTGCCCCACCAGATATGAGTCCTGTGTTATAGATGTGGAAAAGGAGGCTCACATAGGTTTCATGGCTGGACCAAAGCCACAAGGTTAATCCTTGAGAGAGCTGGGACTCAGGTTTGGTGTCCTCCAGGCATCTGATTCTGTTAATATACACATCCTTATCCAACTGTCCATGGGTCTTGTCCAGGTTTTAAGCCAATGTTGCCATTGATCGCTTTTCTGTGTTGCTCCTTCACAGGGAATCTACAGCTGCATTCATGGAGTACACATTGAAGAAAAGAAGAAGTCCCCAGACTTCAATCTAACCGGGTCCCAGAGCAACATGCTGAAGCTCCTCCGCTCAGCCAAAAACATTTCCAACATGTCCGACATGAACTCCTCAAGAATGGACTCTCCCAAGAGAACTGCTGACTTCATCCAAAGAGGCTCCCTCATCATGGATATGGTTTCAGACAAGGGGAATTTGATATACGCAGACAATAGGTCCTTCCAGGGGAAGGACAGCATTTTTGGAGACAACATGAATGAACTTCAAACTTTTGTGGCCAACAGGCACAAGGATAACCTCAATAACTATGTGTTCCAGGGACAGCATCCTCTTACTCTCAATGAGTCCAACCCCAACACAGTGGAGGTGGCTGTGAGCACAGAGTCCAAAGGGAACTCTCGACCCCGGCAGCTCTGGAAGAAATCCATGGAATCTCTACGCCAAGATTCTCTGAGCCAGAATCCCGTGTCCCAGAGAGACGAGGGGGCAGCAGAGAACAGGACCCACTCCCTAAAGAGCCCCAGGTACCTTCCGGAAGAGGTTGCCCATTCTGATATTTCAGAAACTTCAAGTCGGGCCACATGCCACAGGGAACCTGACAACAATAAGAACCATAAAACCAAGGACAACTTCAAAAGGTCAATGGCCTCCAAGTACCCCAAGGACTGCAGCGAGGTTGAACGCACCTACCTGAAAACCAAAGCCAGCTCTCCCAGGGACAAGATCTATACCATCGATGGTGAGAAGGAGCCCAGTTTCCACTTGGATCCTCCCCAGTTTGCTGAAAATATATCCCTCCCAGAGAATGTGGGCTTCCCAGATGCCTACCAGGACCATGGCGAAAACTTTCGCAAGGGAGACTCCACACTGCCTGTGAACAGGAACCCCCTCCATAATGAAGATGGGCTTCCTAACAATGACCAGTACAAGCTCTACGCCAAGCACTTCACCTTGAAAGACAAGGGTTCCCCCCACAGCGAAGGCAGTGACCGTTACCGGCAGAACTCCACCCACTGCCGAAGCTGCCTTTCCAACCTGCCCACCTACTCTGGCCACTTCACCATGAGGTCTCCCTTCAAGTGTGATGCCTGCCTACGGATGGGGAACCTCTATGACATCGATGAAGACCAGATGCTCCAGGAGACGGGGAACCCAGCCAGCCAGGAGGGCGTCTACCAACAAGACTGGGCACAGAACAACGCACTCCAGTTCCAGAAGAACAAGTTGAGGATTAACCGTCAGCATTCCTATGATAACATCCTTGACAAACCCAGGGAGATAGACCTCAGCAAGCCTTCCCGGAGCATAAGCCTCAAAGACAGAGAGAGACTCCTGGAAGGAAATTTATATGGGAGCCTGTTCAGTGTCCCTGCAAGCAAACTCTCGGGGAACAAGAGCTCCCTTTTCCCCCAAGGTCTGGAGGACAGCAAGAGGAGCAAGTCTCTCTTGCCAGACCATACCTCTGACAACCCTTTCCTCCACTCCTACAGGGATGATCAACGCTTAGTTATTGGGAGATGCCCCTCAGACCCTTATAAACACTCCTTGCCATCCCAGGCAGCAAATGACAGCTATCTTCGATCGTCCTTGAGGTCAACAGCATCATACTGTTCTAGGGACAGTCGGGGCCACAGTGATGTGTATATTTCAGAGCATGTTATGCCTTATGCTGCAAATAAGAATAATATGTACTCTACCCCCAGGGTTTTAAATTCCTGCAGCAATAGACGTGTGTACAAGAAAATGCCTAGTATCGAATCCGATGTTTAAAATCTTCCATTAATGTTTTATCTATAGGGAAACATATGTAATTGCCAACGCTCTGGAGGGTCAGTGTTGGATGTCTGATAGTGCCCTGCTAAAAGGAAGAGGATTTAGGGAGGTATTTTTTGTTGGCTCTTTTGCACATGGCTCCATGCCATAATCTTCCACTCAAGGAGTCTTACGAGATTTGTTCTGAGTGTGACAGGTACTAGACAGGTGAGTTCTTACCCTAAAACAAATACACAAATAAGGGCAAGTCTCTGGGACATGCCTGCTAGGCATGTTGAAAATAACGATGTGTTTGGATGCTGATGGTGATGTTATGATTTCCTATATCCCAAATTCCATTAAGATCAGTCCACCTTGTGATTTCTCATCAGAAATGCCTAATACAGAATAAGCAATATGGTATGCATGTAAATCTGACACAGAAAATAAAACAGTTAAGAATGCATCTGCACCGTAGTGAGATTGACATGTGCAAGAGATTAGGAAGTTTGGCTTGTAACAGCTTTATTGTTATGCCTTCCATTCACAGCCCAGGCCCAACCCCAAGAAATCCAGGCTCCCCCAAAGAATAGTAAATCAATGTGTTTGTGGTACGTGTATTACCTTCATTATAGTCCATTCCCAAGACACATCTGAACAAAAAGCCAGAGGAGACACTCTCAGGCAGAGAGCTACAAGAATGTCTTTGGATGTTGATGTGTATGTTTCTCTCACTTTTGGCTTTGATGGTCTTGTCCAGAGCTGCATAAACTAACATATGTCTTCGATGTCTAAGTGTGGATCTTCTGTCTATGACACAGTGGCCATTGTAGTTTATCCTGAAGACTCCTCTGTACGTAAGTTTGCATTTTCTCCCTTCTGGTGATGACTCAGGGTTGTATAGTATCTGTTACTTTGTCCTTCCCAGAGTAACTGTAACTTGTTCAGTCCCCAAACATACATGATGGCATCTAGTTAGCTGTGTGTTGCTGTTCCCAGAGTTGTTAATGTGGTAACATGTGCCAACAGCCATATGTGTACTGTGATCTGTAAGAAGTACCGTGCCACCTGTCTACCCAGGGCTAACATGGTCCTTTAGGTTTATCTTTCCTAATGTCATGAATCTCTCTCAGACACATTTCCACCCAACCTCCTCCAGTCAAAGGCCTTCAAACCATGATACTTTCATGCATCTACTCTGCACACCCTCCAAACTATGGAGAAGCTTAGTGAGACAAGTGATTTCTCTCTTCTGAAATAATCTTTCTATTAGAGGAAAACTATTTCACCAGCACCAACAGATACATAAAAACTTCTCAATGCATTTATCATTTCTGAACAACCTGAACCATCCCATTCTTATTCTACTCAAACCTTTGCATATAAGATATGAATGATAGTCATTATTTAAAACCTTTGGAGAAGGGGGGAAGATTTAGTAATGGTAAGCTTCTTAGCATAGCACCTTCATGAAACACAAATGTTGAAAAAAAAAGGCAGTTGTTGCATTATGAAGACCAGGATTTGTTGTTTAAAAACTAAATACCATAAAGCCAGCAAGCAATATTAAACATTTTATGTAGTTCTACTACATTGATCAGTATAATTTAAGTCCATTAATATTTTTGAAATAATTAGGCTAATTAACCATCAGGTTTTGCCTAAGGCCTCAGTCTGTTTGGGGGCACACAACAGAATCCCTAAGCTCAAATGAGCAAGCCTGCCCCTTCCCAGTGCATTTCCTGTATTTTGTTTTGAGTTTCTGGAGAAGGAGACAAAATGGCAGGCTGAAAATTTACCTTATATCTTTTCCTGGTGTGTATTCTATTTTGTAAGTAGTCTTTCCCTGTAAGTGGGTAAGTGCCAGAAATGATTCTCTCAGAGCTCAAGAATACATTGAATGGTTCTATGTTTGGAAAAGTGCACCTGACCTGCAATGTTTCTGTAACGATGAAAAGTGGCTACAATAAGTTTGAGCGTCCATGGTGGAACAGCAAAGGGAGGCAATGGGAGGGAGCATCTTTCAGCCATCCCTGAAAAGTAGAAGAGGCTGAAGTGATGCTGGTGACCAAAGTGCTTAAAAATTATGTTATTTCTCGGATGATGTCCCTTTGCTGCTCCAAGACCCAGCAATGGAGAAGGCTAGTTTGATGGACCTTGAACAGTTAACCCTATTTCTGATCTCCCATTCAAGTTTCTGTGACTGTATCTTCTTTCAGCACTTTCTGCTTTTGCCCTCCCGTTACACTTGGACCTGCGTCTGTGTTGGCAAGATCACGTCCATGTCCTCACAAGACTAGCATGTGTTAGCATGAAATAAATTAAAAATCCCCCCTGCATCCAGGGCAATGATATGTGATCAGTCTAAAGAGGCTGTCTGTCTTCCTCTCGTGTCTTCTGAGACAGGAGGACTGCCAGCTGCCACAGAATCTCTAGGGAGAGTGCAGTTACCCTTGGATTGACTCCTTACATCAAAACCCTGCTAGTAAAAGCATTAGCTCCACCATTAGCTCCATAAGTATCTGGATAAAAAACTAAAATTTAGTTCGGGAAAAACTAAAAGCAATGCAGTAGAAAAACACACCTCTTTTAACATCCTCTGCAAAAGCGCCGATTCTTAAATACGATTTCAAAAACGAAGATCAGAGGGTCCATTTCCAAGTAAAAGGTAATGATGTGGAGCTATTCAAAGGTAACCCAATTCGGTTAGTGTTTGGGAAAAGAATATCCAAGATTTAATGTTCACTGGCAAATGAAATCTACAGTAAAGAAAGGTAAAGAAGTAATAGAAAGCCTTGAACGATGGGCCCATTGCAGAGGGTTCCTGTGATGCACCCAAATCTGAGATCTTAGGTTTGATGCTGAGGGACGAGAAGCCCCAAACCCTGATGCCCGAGTTTACTTGGCTAAAGTCAGAGTTGCATCTACAGTGAGGTTTCACTAACACCCATCTTTAAGCAGGCATATCTGATTGCAGCCAAGTTTCTGCCTGTGGGGTATAGTGTGTGCGTGCAGCCTATTCAAATCCTCGGTGTGTGTGTGTGTGGGGGGGGGCTCCCAGCAGGAACTCTACCCCAGCAAATCACAGTGCTGTGGAAAATAGTGTGCGTCATCTTTACACCTCCTGGTTCTTGGACCATGTCTGGATCCACTGCTCCAAGCAGGTCTATCTTCCTGCCACTGCCACTTGAGAAGTTGTCACCTCACCACTCAGGACTGCTCTGTCCTCTGCAAATCTCCTTCCATTATTTCAGGAGGCACCGTGACTGTCTTGTGGGTCATACTTGTTTTCTCTTCCCTGTTTGATAAGGTGACTAAGAGAACTTACTACTTAGCTTTTACGATGAGAGCATTAAAATTCACTCATTGCAGCAGAATCTGTCCAATAAATTCACACTTATTTTCTGGGGAGAAAAAGAAAACTACACCTTGTTTACAAATGAAATAGTTTCATTTAAATGGGACTTTAGCCAAGGCAGTTAATTAGTCAAAAGAACCATGGTAGTCACACAGTCACACATTGTTTATTCTATTTGATATGTCTACCACTGATGTGTATTTAATATTCTGCATCCTTCTCAGGAAATGACAAATGCCCTGAATTCTTTGCAAATAGAATTGCTAATGAGAGAGCAAAAGAAAGTTGGTGTTAATTAAATGGTGATTAAAAATTTATCTCCTTTAAACCTAAAAAGTGCAGCTTTAATAATCGGTTGTCGTATAAATAAATACCTTGCACTGAAATCCCTTGTGGTTTAAGACCTAGATAAATACTAATTTGAGAAACCTAAATATCTTTCAGAGGAGCTGAATATGCTCGTTAGCATTATGCACATTCCTGTACTGTTTCTTTGTGCAGGACTGTTGCACATGTATTCTTGGGAGGGGGACATGAGTTGTTTCCCAAAGGGAGCTTGTTCACATGTAGCCATCACTGTAGTAGACATAATTGGACTTCAAGAAAAAAAGAATATTAGTAGATGGAGGCCAAATGCATGGGCTGATATTTAATACATGTTAGGAGTTCTGTGTAAATGCTATTTTCCTTCCGAAAACAGTGTTTATTTTCACTGGCATCAAAATTAGGCTTCTCCAGGACTCCATCTTCTTTTGATAAACAGGGTTGAAAGTGCTTCTTGAGAGACTCTGTGGGGGTCTATACTTGAAAAGCTCTCCCCATGTGCAGCTTTCCTTTCCCACTCTGCTGCTGCCTATTGTACTGTGTTCATCATTGTTTCCAGTGAGGTCAGCTTGCCACCTGACACAGATCGAAGAGGACCCAATGCACTTATCCTGTGAATACAGATGGTTCTGTCTACACATGTCCAGAATATATGTGCTTGGTTTCTATGATTCACACATCAGTGTATTATCCAGATAAAGCTGTACATATTGTAAAGTTTAAGTTCAAAAATTAAGTGGCGATGATCGTATCAACACATGGAAAACCCATTCTAGTTATTTTGATGGTTTCTGTAGAGAAGACACTACATTTTTTTTAATCTTAATTCTAGGAAAGAGAACAGAGCTCAAGTACGATTTGGGTGTTTGTTTTCTTGGCTCCTTAGAAAGAAGAATCTGGGTGAAGGGTATAGGATATATGCTGCTCACATTCCCTTCTGAAGACTTTTGTGGGATTTCTGTAAATCTTCTTCTGTAAAGGCACAGGTTTCCTATTTAAACTCTTTATCCTCTTCCCCCACTCTCCTATCCATTTTCTGTGTTCTGAAGTGCTCTCAAGGTAGAATCAGCTACAGGTACCTGTCCAGGTGCATCTTAGAAAAACAGAACTTGTAGAACTGCACCAAGATTTTGGGGAAACAGAAGGGAAATAAGAAAATGAAATCTGCAAAGTGGCAGTCATTTCTATCAAATCATCCAGTCAGAGAACATCAGAGCTGGGGCTGGCACCCAAGACTTTGTGGTCCAATTTCTCAGCTGTTTGTTTCTTTCAGGAGGACATTTCTGGGTGCCGGTAGGATGAGAGTCAGAGGGACGCACTGCTCTGGCTTTCTTTGCCTCTTTGAATCTGGTTTCCCTTCAAGATCCTTCATAACTCTTGTCTCAGAGTCTCAGAGGAGAAAAACCTTTTTTCATTGACCTTTCTCCTGGGAAGGAATAATGAGAGATACAGTTAAACATCTTAAACCAAAGATGAAAGTTGGCAACAATCAATGAAATAAAAGTTGTATTTCCCAGACACCAAGATTGAGCCAATTATTTTGACTAGGTAATTGCACTTACCTAAGCGTCCATTTTGCTTTTGGGGATCTGGGGCCCATAAAGTGAAGAGAAAATATAGCTGTTCCTGTGAGGAACTTATGGTTTAGAAATTTAATTCCCTAATATAAAAGGTAACTAAAGACCATAAAAGCCAAGCAGACTAAACAGTACAATTTAGAAATAACCAATGCAATTGTTTTCAGGGCAAAAAAAAAATTATATATATATATGTATATATCTATATCTGATTCCATGATCAAACTTAGAAAAAACCTGGGCTATCTCAAGACCTTTTTATAACTCAGAAGAATATGGTTGGTGTTCCTAGATGGCCTTGAACTTCTGCCTCCGGAGGTCTTGCATAGGCAGGCTTGTGTCTGTTCCAGCCAGTTCTCCAAACCTTATTGAATTTATTTCTTCTTGGCTCTGCTTTATGATGCGTGCTGCAGAAAAGGGTTTAAGGGGCAGGGATGTAGCTCAGTGGTACCACACCTGCCTGGCAAGCATGAGGTCTTGAGTTTGACCCCTGATTAAAAAAAAAAAAAAAAAAGCTAACAAAAAAAAGGTTAAAAAAAATCCCAAAAGATTAGGAAATAGACCAAAAGACAAAATATTTTCAAAATCATCTTTGTTTTTTTTTAATTTTTGACTTGTGAAGAGCACTTTCAATAGTCCTGGGTTTGGAGGGGTGGGGGGAAAAGACTAGGGAGAACCCTTTGTGAGTCCCAAGTGCCTACTGTTGTGGCTGGTGAAAGCAAGCATCAGGTTCCTGGAGAGAAAATGGGGCAAGGAGATGACTAAAGGAACCTAGGTGTTTTTCAGAAAAGAGCAGAGTGGAGAGGGTGGAGAGGGAGCTTTTATTTCTCTGTCCATCCCATTCTGGGCAGTACTAGAGTATTGGATTCTCCACTCATCACAAGTACATTGCATATATCAGCACCTGAATCTGAAAATATAAAAATATGTCTACATTAAAGGTAGACTAGCCTTGGGCTGGGGATGTAGCTCAGTGGTGCCGCGCCTGCCCAGCAAGAACAAAGTCCTGAGTTTGATCCCTGGTACCACCAAAATAACTAACTAACTTAATAAATATAGACTAGCCTAGAACACAATCCTCAAAATAACAAGACATAGATATGATTGCTCCCATTTTACAGATATGGAAACTGAGGTTTGAGTACTCAGTCTCATCAGAAATTAGTTAGCTAATTAACTTCTAACCTTAAACATATTCTTGAAGTGCCTGATCTCCAGAGAGATCAGAATAGATATCAAAGGGAAAGAGAGAGAGAGTGAGAGAGACAGAAAGAGAAAGACAGAGAGAGAGAGAGAGAGAGAGAGAGAGAGAGAGAGAGAGAGAGAGAGAGAGACTATTTTGAGTTTTGAGGTCCCTGGGCTTTCTCTTGAATGCCAGCATTCGGAATGAGGGGTTTGACACTGTCCTACCCTCATGATCTGCTTAGGGTATGTCAAGAATTCCTAGGGACCTCTCCTCTGTTCAGAGTCCCCTCCGAGACACGTATGTCTCTCTTCAATGCTTGCACTCACCTTTTTTTTTCTTTCCTGGGGAGTTATTTTCTCTACTTAGCATGTGCCTAATCTAAAATATCTCTTTGCTAATCTCTTCTTTTTATCAGTTGAAATCAGGGCTAATTCCTTTAAGCATGTGTACATAGTGTGCTCTCCTATGTGTGTGGAGACACACACACACACACACACACACACACACACTGCCTTGTGGCCTTCCGTTAAAACACTCCTAAACATTGTGACCCATTTTTAAAGAGGGGATGTCATTTGCAAGTTGACTGTTCCTCTCCTTCCATCTGTATGTTTGCTTATCTTGGTCAGGCAGACAGAATGAGGTTCAGAGCTGGAACAGCAAGGAGAGAGCAGAGTTTTTGCACAAGTGATTGCAAGCATAAAGATAGTCACAATGATCAAGGGCCAATCGTTAAAGTGTTGTTGTCATGGTTGTTGTTTACTTTCTCAGGCTGTTCTGTTTTTTGAATTGCTTTAGAGATGTTTTCCTGGCTGCAGCATCAGGATAACTCTTTGACCACCAATGCTTGCTCATGTTGTTCCATGAAAGGTGTTGAAGTCGAACATTTCTATCAGGTTTCCTGATCACAGAATGGCATGGTGTTAAATGCATGCTGTCGGCAATGTTCCTAAGCGACTACATTCCTTTCTTTGCATCCTTTTCTTTCTGTGTTCTAGGCCACTCTTCTTTTTCTGGCATTTATATTTACTATGAAGTGGGTCACAGTAGCCCACTGTACAGATGAGAAAATGGAGCTAGGATTGGAAGGCTTAGTTTTCGGAAAGGCTCTGTGGCCTAATCCTTTTAGAGGATGCTAATCCTGATTCAGGAACCCATATCCAAGTCTCAGAGAAAAATCCTTTCATCATTCAAGCTGGAAATAGAAAAAACCTATCAAGTCAGGAAGATTATTATTATTTAAAAGCTATTTGAGGTCCTGTCGTTGTCTCTGAATGTGTGTGACAGTATTCTCCCAGGGATGTTGAACTATGCAGAAAGTAGAGTACCCCAAAGAATAATTTCGCCAGTAGGGCTTCATCTTTGGAGGCGTGTTTCAGAGTACACAGTCCTTCAGGGAACCAGAACTAAATTGTTTCAAAGGGAGTCATTCTTCAGATTAACTTCCTCAAGTAAGGTGTCAAAAGTCAGCAACAACAAACAGAACAAAACAGATTATCACTCAAAAATCCCACTTATGTACTGCATCAGGGGACAATGAGTTTGCATTTTTGCAATCGTAGTACATTCTTCATTAGTAGCAGCCCTGGGCCATAACCTCTTCCAGTTAATTTTTTACACCTCTGGGAAGGATGGAAGATGAGCCTTTGGAAGGGTATTAGCATAAAGCATAGCCAATACCATGGCTGCCTTTTAAATTAATAAGGTTAATTGTTCTCCAGCAAACATAAATTTGTCTTTGGCATTTTAAATGCTTCTCAGTGATCTGACATTTCACTGTTTCAAGCTCTTAAAGGGCTCAACACAAAGACTATTGATAATTGAGCAAATAGTGCAGGTCCAGAAATACAAAACCATTGTCAGTTTTGCCACGAACAGCAATCATACACAGCCTTTTGAATCCAGTGTGCTTTTGCATTAGCCATCAAGACTTATTTGTTTCATCCTCAGTTAAGCTAATTCAAGTGAATGAACATTATTGACTTTATAAATCTATTTTACTTTTTAAAAAAATCTTAAATTTATTAGATTTGTTGACACAGCTTTAAGTCACGATCAATAGGAAAATGTTCTGGTTTAGAAATACAAGATTCAAACTATTTTATGACAAACCCAAGGGGTCATCTTTGAAAATTCTAATGGATTTGAGAAGATGAAAGGCTAATATTCAGGCCCCCAAATATTCCATCTGGTAGGATGTCAATCGAATAGGTTTTTCAGATAAAATAATAGGCCAAGAACAACATTTTTATTGAAAATGTTTTGTAGACAATGTAATCACTCCTTGATACAAGGAACTACATAGCTAGATCAGACTCAGATATTTTCCAAGCCTGAGGTCCTTCAAAGATTTTTTTTTAACCAGTTGTTTTAAAACTACAAATGCAAACTTTGTTCACTCCCCTGCTAAAATAAACTTAAAAGCATATCCTTGTCAAATGAATTAGAATTGTCATGATTTATATCACACTGGAATGCTTTTGTGTGTGTTTTATGTATAGTATAGATATATTTCACACTGAGTATTCAGAACGAATTAGGTGAGTTAATTGGTGGCTGGAATAAGAACTAGATCATAAAATTATGAATAATGGCCTTCTCAGGCAGAAAAGAGGGTAAACTATTCATTTTTCATGCGTGCTGTAAGACACATTTCATAATATACAAGCTGGTCATTGCCCCTAAGAGATAACGAATTAAACAGCTTATACACAAAAGGTTTGTGTCTGAGTCCATTTTTAACCCAACAGAGGTGGGATTGAATTCACATGCAGAAAGTTTCCATTTGCAACTACACTCAAACACTGTCTAAAACACATCGGAACTGGCTTGAGCTCTTGTATGGTGGAGCCCAAAGCAAGCTGTGTGCTCCACACACACATCTTCATTTAGGAAGATCTTCACTTACCAATCGCAATTTATCTCTGTCATGTTTTAATCCACTGCATGAGGAAGTGCTAATAACTGTATTAAATATTTCCAAGCATAGCTACTAAATTACACGTTTGCTTAACACCTTTCTATGATAGAGGAAGTATATACTCCGGTTGTCTTCTTGTAGTATGTCTTTTAATTTTGTTCAATGTGTTATCAACTGTTTTAAGGAATGGGGTTTGAAACGTGTGTGCAAAATGACATGTACATAACTCCTGAGGCAACAGAAGTGCCCGATCATATGGTGTAAAAATGTAAATACAGGAAAATTTCATTTTTCTAATAAAGATAATTTCTGCCAATTGATACGAAAATGGGAAATGGCGTTGTGAACTTTGTTGTTTTTGCCATCATTGTGGGCATTGCTAATGTTGTGGCAAGCTTTGTGTTGGGCTCAGAGGGGAAACACAGTGGTACCTCATTTTATGAATTTCGTTTTACAGCTGCAGGAAAGATGGGTGTGTTTGTGTGAGGGGAGATAGCTATGGTTGTGCTTGTCACCCAATCCAAACTTTCCAAACAGAAGCATTTGTGAGCAGAGATACGATGTCGGTGTAACTTGACTACCCACATGGTGTGGCGGAAGTAAAGAGGGAGGCACAGGACTGGGGCGATTCAGGCACCAGTTTGTTCACGGACCTCACCTGGATCCCACCCTCCCGTGCAGCTCTTGTTCTTGCAGACTTCGCCATGGTGATGTTGACCTTCATGAAGAGCCACCCTTCTCTGTGTGACTGAGAGAAGATCACCAACGCTCCTCTCTTGTTTACCTGCGCCCAGGTCAGGCCCAGATTCTCTGCCTTCCCATTCTTTGTCACACACACGATAAATGAAATGCTCATCCCCATTGGCCAATCAGAACGCACTGCTTAGTAACAAGACTCCCCCGGTGTCCCTGATCTTAGGACCTAGCAACAGCCCTGACTTCTCAAGCCAGATACCTATTGACTGTCCTCCTGTCTCCCTCACAGTCTGTCACCCATCTATCTACATGGCCTTTAACCTGCACTCAAGACCCACCCACATCTCACCCCTTCTGCCACTATCTCTCAGTCCATCATAGCCCATCCATCTACTCACCCCTCCTTCTGCCTCCATGTTTACCTGTCCTCTGAAGCGCGTCTTATATAACATGCACCCATCTGTTCTCAGGGCTTCGGTGCCTCTCCTTTGCAGTCCGAACCAAACCCAAATTCTTCCCTATGACCTCACGCCTTGGCCTGCCTCTGTTCCCTTTTCAGGCAATGCCACTTTGTGACGTGTCCCTCAGATCCACACACGGAACTTCTCTCTCTTCATAAAAAGCTGACACATAGCCTTTGGACTTGCTGTTGCTTCTCCACGCAACTGACCCACTAGATCTTTTCCTTTCTCCTCTATCACATTTAGGACAGTTAAAATTACATCTCCTTAAAAAGACATTGTATGAACAGACTGTATCAAGTAGACCTTCTCCATCACTATCTCCTTACTATATTCTTTTGTTCTTATAGTACTTAATGCTCTCTGAAATTTTATCATAGCTTTCTTTTGATTTGCTCATAGTATTTTTTTTTTTTAGTGAATGAGAATAAGGAACTTGGTTTATCCCATTCATTGCTCAGGCCCCTACACATGATGCAATGCCGTGTCAGGTTCTGGCCCCTGCTAGGTACTTGAGAAATAAATAGATGCATCAATGGATGGGTAAATTAGTAGATAATAGTTTCTGGTTGAAAAATTAATTAGTTAGTTGAAAGGACAAATAGGAAGAATAAAGTCATTACTATGTGACTACATTGATGAAATATGATGGAGGCATACAGTTGGGTGGTTGGAAGGATGCCTTTCATCTCAGTAAGTAGTTCCTAGGCTTTGTGCTCACCTCATTCTAATCCTGGGACACTTAATGTATTTCAAGGTGCATATTTCTTTGCAGAAGACTGGCCCCATGCAGTGATCACCAAGGATGGACTCTTACTGAGGGTTTAAAAATACCTTTCTCGTATTTCTCACCTTCCCCCACTCTCCTCATGTTTCCACTGGTACTCAGAGCAGTTCATGAAGCATGTCCTATGTATCAACCACTGAGGACTCCAGACATGAACAGAAAAGTTCACAGGGAGCTGCTGAGATAAAGATGGAGCCACATCGCATACAAGGCCATCATGCCAGATTCTGCCACCTCCAAGCTTACTGAAAAGCAGAAGGTGGGAAATAATCAAGTGTCTCTCTCAGAAATCGACCCATGCATTGTATTCTTAATCTTTACAAAACCCTGCTCATTTGGAAATAACAGAATCTTGTGATAAAAGAATCTTTGAGAATTTTTAAGGAGATGGTGGCTTCCAGTAGAAGCTCTTCTACCTGGGACCTAGGCTGGTTTGGGTAGAGCAGGAATATCCTGTCCAAGTACTCTAACATGGCTGCTGAGCCCAGCGGCCTTCTGGGATTAATGGCAGCTGTTTTCGCCTGAAGAACTCAGTGCTTTCCCTCCACTTCGGTGAGGGAGACCCTCAGACCTGAGTCCCTCCAGCAGACCATTCACGCCGTCTGACCTAGTAAAATGGAGTGAAACCATCTTGAGGAGAGTTTTCATTGAGATGTTTCCCCCAGCCCGTGATGAAGTCAGGAATCCAGCAGACTGTTGTTTCTCCATGCTGCCAAGTAGCTTCCATCCATGGAAATATTTGATTTTGAAGAGTTTTCTTGAGACAGAGGTGGAACTTCCAGAAAATGTTGGTGTATAGGAGAATGATAGAGTTCAGATAGGTCCTCCAACAGATGGGTGTAGCTCATGTCTCAGGCATAGATCTCAGTATCTTTCCCCTTGTTCAGGTGTGTCAGACTCTCAGTGAGTGGATGGAGACTATAATTCTAAGGTGCCTAGAATCCTGGAGCCCCTTTCTTCTCTTTCTACCTGCCTCAGGCTTCCGTTCCCTCTCTTTAGAGATGAGAAAAGTAAGGCTTGGACAAAAGAATGTATCATCTTAATTCACACAGCAAGGCTTCATAACTTGCCAATAGGAGGGCCTGAGGTGGCCACAGGACAAAAGTATTTCTCAAGCACTTGCTGTGTATTGCAACCAGACTTTGACCCGCTTTCACAAAACACCACACTATTAAATCATCCACCCATAAGAAAATGCATGTCTGAGATGCTTTTCTAAAACACCAAGTTTTAAACTACAACATGGTATGCTGCACAGGGGCAACAGAACAACTAATGTCATGAAACTATCTCATCGTGAGCAACAAATTTCCTTCGATCCCCAAAATAACTAACCTATACTGTGTGAAGGATTTTTTTGACTTCATAACAACACATGACATTTCTGTGCCTTTTTCTGCTGCAAAACAACTTTATGACACAGGTCCTTCTGCTTTTTTTCTGTACTGGGAGAATGAACTGAAAGCCTTGCCCTGACCTGCATCCTCAGTGCCCTTTTGAATTTTGTTTGAGGCAACATCTCATTAAGGTTGGCCTCAAACGTGAGATCCTCCTGCCTCTGTCCCCTGAGTAGCTGGGATTACTAGTGAGTACTACCTACCTGGCTACATTTTTAGTTATTATATTTTAATTGTTTTTAATTGCCACTGCTTACCAGATGAGGAGACTGAGACCTAAGTCAGAAATGACTTAATCTCAATCATTGGATTGACAGTTGAGAGAGCAAGAGGGCTTCAAATCCTGATATGCCAGTTCTACACCCTGAACTCTTATAGTGGGGCAGTCTTTCCAGAGAAAAGGACAAATATTTCCCTTTTATTTGCATCGTTCCATCTTCTGTGGGCCTCCAACCCCAGCCTCTCCTTCAGTACAACTGAAGACGGGCTGTTTCCAACACATTTCCCATTAACTGAAGTGGCACTAAATACCATCATCACTATGAAACTAATCGGCAATTTGCGAGATGCCTTTACATCCATGTAGCCCCATTTAGGGGCATAATTATTTCCTAATTAGGAGGCCATTTGTACCTGAGGCTTGGGACATTGCCTTCCTCACATCCATACACTTGGTTCTCCAGAATGGTTCACTTCTCTTCTTTTCCCTTAAGATTCTGCTGGCTGAAGCCAAATGAGTAGACAGCTGAGCAAACTTAATTACCAGACAGTTCAGGTCCTGTGAGAGGGAGAAACTTTCACTTGCCAGTCAAATTTGTAATAAGTCCAAGGATGAAACCAAAAATGCTGTCTCTTGGAAGACCCTGTAATCTTCTGTTACTAACGGAGTAATTGGGGTCATTTGTATTCTTTTCTGAGAGGTCTGAGAAATTTTGTCAATCATCATTAGATTAACCCGTCTTTATAAAGGGCTCTTTAAGAGCTGTTTGGAGCACAGCTTGGCAGCAGAGAATAGAACTCCCATTTTACACTTGAAGAAACCCAAACCAGCACTTGAAAGAACTTCCTTAAGCTCATGAAACTGGACAGCTATTGAGAAAATGGGACAAGCGGAACCCCCACTCCACGATCCACACCTGTGACTTTCATCTCCGATGCCATGGTCACGGCTACCTAGAGCCCACCAGCATTCAGGCAAGACAGCCACTGCGTCCCTAATGCCTTTGCACGCTCTCAGTGCTCCAAAGCTATTTTTAGATGCCAGCAAAGAAAGGATTCGGGAATTCTGGGCTCTCAGTCACATCCTCGTTATGCGATCCTTGGCCAGTCACTCTTCCTCTGTTAGCTTCTCATGTGTGTCTGTGAAACGGGGATTTATTAGACCCAATTCTGCCTCCTTCCCAGGATTGTCCAGAGACATTTTTAACTGTACAATACAAAGGACAGTATTCATTTTTGGTTTTGTACTTTTTTTTAGCCCTAAAATTTAATAATTGTACTCAAACAAGGTGCATTCAAAGAAAAACAATTGGCTTGGGAAGTAGCTAGAAGCCCAGTTCATCTGAACTCTGCTTTTGAGGTCAAACAATGCTTTTCCTTAGAGTTAAGAGGGATCTATGAATTAGAAATGCTAGAGCAGAACTTTATCTTAAGAAGCAGATAAAACATGGTCTCAGGCTTTGCCTCTGCCTCTCCAGAGTCCTGAAAATTCCAGGGAGTTATGTGTACACTTTCTGTACTACTCCTTTAGGGAGGCAGACAGAAAGAGGCCTCTCCCTCCCTCTCTCCCTCTCTCCCTCTCTCTCTCTCTCTCCATATATAAAAATATATATATGATATAATTATATTTAACCATATAATATATTATATAGTTTAATTGATTTTATTGGTACATTTTACATGCACATTATGATCACAATCGACATTGAGAATTTGTACCAGTATATGACATGTCTTAATTTTCATTTTTAAATATAGTGTGCTCTTGGAATTTCCAAACATGCTGAAAGTTCTGGGGAGTATATACAAAGCCTGTTGCACGCTGGCTGAATAAAAATTTTCCACGCAGCTTGCATGCTAGCAGAAGCCAGAAGCAGTCCACGCTGAGACTTTCTATTTGAAATTCTTGACTTCACCTTATAGAAGTGTCCAACTCATTCCCACTTCCCCCACCCGCTGACACGCCAGGGCATTTTAGAAGTTTGCTCTTTTCTATCTCTTGCTGTCTCCTTTCTTGAGGAAGAAGCAGCAACATGGCTCTTCTTAACTCAGCAGCACTGCAGGCAGCCCTGACTTCTAAAGACAGCCTCCTCCCTTCCCATTCTTTCCTGAGTGGGTAAGAACTCTCAGCCATAATCTCAGAGGCTGGGTGCCCATCACTGATGGCACTGTACAGAGGCACCACTCTTGTATCTGATTGATGGGGGCCTCTAATGCAAACAGGAGCCAAAGAGGAGGGAAGTGTAAAAAGTGATAGAATAAAAGGGGACCGTCGCTCATCAGGTTACACCGTCTCCCCTATTTCCAAACTCAGTGAAGAAAGGGCACCTGGACTTCTCACTTGGAAAACTCCAGAAGGTCCATAGCTTCCCCACTGTGCTCAGAGGAAAACAACAAAATCAGGGCCCAGAGAACTAGAGCACAGTTTACTGATGTCGGGATTGTGTTACTCGGCTTTCCCTTGGCTGAGACACAACCACCAGCACTTGTGATGGAAAGAGAGGAGAGGTTTAATTTGGCTCCCAGTTTCAAGGGCTTTGGTCTATAGGAACTGGCTCCATGGCATAAAAATCACTGTAGAAGAGCGTGATGGAGCAGAGATGTTTAGTTCAGGCAGCCAGGAAGCAAGTAGGAAAACAGTGCCAGAGAGGAAGGTGCCAGGTGCCGTATCTCATACCCAAGGTCAGTCACACCTCCCTGAGCTGCCCAAACACGCCTGAAGCACACTTTACTGCTCCTCTAGCTGGCTCTTGAGCCAGTTGGGTTGATACAATTAAGCTTGACCAGCACAAACACCGTAAGAATAGGCAACATCATGATGACAGGGGCCAACTTTGGTGCCATCAGTGCACAACGTCTTTATAACCCGGGCACCCCAAATCCATTCTTCCGGCGTAAGCTGCAAATCAAATGCTATGCCTTGCCCAATGCCTTCCCACCAGCTTAAGGACCCATATTCCACCCGAGGCTGCAGGGAGGGTAGTTTAGAGAATGATGTGTGAACATCCATATAACCTGTAGCACCGGAAAAATCCTCCATTGCCTTTGGACCCATCCAGTGTTTGGCTATAAGAGCTAAAGTCCAGAGTCCAAAGCTCACATTTATTCCATCAACAATAAGGTAAGAAAAACAACAATAACAACAAAAAAGAAAAATTCACGGATGTACAGTTTCATGTGGCTGCCAAATACTTTTGAAGACGCTCCCCAAATCAACATATTAAAAACAAAGTGGATCCTCTTCCTCCTTTGAATAGCACTTTTCTTCTTACAGATTTTCCTTTTTTGAAACAAAGCAACCTCAGCCTTCGGTTTCCAGACTAAGGTACTGACGGTGACAATGACCCTCCCTGTCCTTCCTCCCTCCTGTCCAGCTTCGGTCAGTTTCCCACTTGGATCCTTCTCCATGCCTGCTATCCTCTTCACACCTGATTTCCATCTCATCTGCTCCTACATGAATTGTTGTGACAGCCTAATAGCAGGTCTCCCTGCCTCTGATATTGACTCACGTTTAATTCTTTCTCCATATACCTGATGGAGGGATGGTTCCAAAATAAAATTCTCACCATGTCGTTCCTCATTTGGGAGCCTTTGGACAGCTCCTTAGTACCTGGAGGGAGAGGAAACACGGGAACTCTTTGGTATGCCAGATAAGGACTGTCCTGGTCTGTTTTTGTCGTGCTCATTTTCTGGCCTGACCTCCCAGTACGCTTTATTAAGCACAGAGGCCAATCCAGTCAGGCAAACGTTCTTCATCCTTCAGATGAGTTCTCCAAATACTGTTTTTTCTTCACTGTGGCGATCCTTTAACCACTGGTAAAAGCATAATTATCCTGAGAAGCTTGGCTCCACTGTCACCTTTCTTGGTTCCCCCAAGCAGAGTTTGTGGCAGATTCTTCAAATCTTCCATAACTATTCAGAAACTCTCTTTTAGACCTCTGCCTTTTACTACTGTGACTCTCTCCTTAGAAACAGTGGCTTATGTGATGCACAAGAAAAGGACTGAAGAGTCACCAAGGACTGGGAGTCACCAAGATACTGGTCCCAGTTAAAAATGTGAGTGTGGACAGAACTGTTAGAGACAGAACGTTGGATTTGTACTGTGTTTATTTCCTAACTGAGATGGTCACATGAGGTACAGACTTGGAGAGAAAAAGCAGTCAGGTAACTGTTTTTTTGCTTGGTCAAGTCAAGAGAGGCACAAGTCAAGAGAGGCGCATCTATCTCCTGGCTCATTTCTTTGGTTGGGGAGTCCAGACAGACCACAACTATCCCACCAGCCCTTGGGTCCTCTTGCATGCCCTCCAATTCCTTGACCAATGGTGTGCTTCAGCAGACCCTTCTTCATTAAAGTCAGAGGCAGTGAGACAGATACCAGGCCAGCCTTCCTGAGAACTCTAGCTCCTTTGTATGAGCTCTAGCTACTATAGTTTCCATTCTCTTTACATACATTTTCTTTTCCTGTTAACTTGTCTAATGATTTTAAGCCTCAGCACTGGACATAAAAACAACAGCCTTTATATACCACTGAATCAGCTCCCATAATTATATATCCTACTGTCTCCTACTAACTATCAGTCTATCTCCTGGTGTTTTATTAATTGAAACCTAATATAGAATCTGATATCAAGAATGGAGTCGAACCCTGTATTAGTTATCCATTGCTACAAAGAACTTGTGTGTTGCTTCACCACTGATTAAATTCCCATCTGAAGTTTCTAGGAATCTCAAAGAAAAACTGGCTTTAGGCTTCTAAAAGTGGAAGCCCTGTTTTCTTCTCATAGTGATGGTTTCCCGAAATTCTGAGTCTGAGCCTTGAACAGCACAGGCTTAGCGTTGCTGGTGTCACTGACTTAGCCAGCACACGAGGCACCATGTGGGACAGCTACGAAGTCCCAGACTGAGAAAGTGGGGTCCGCTTAAGGTGAGATGCTACAGAAGGTCATGGGTGGAGCGGCGTGACCCCTCAGCTCTCTGCTCCTGTCCAGCCTTGTGACGTACATCGGGAGCACGTCAAGGGGAAGGTGACGTCTGCAGAACCCCAGATCCTCCCCTCAGTGTACTCGGAGGCTATTTTTGGAGCAGGTGCCCTAGATTTACTTCACATCACAAACAAACTTAGAAGCAGTGCGGGAGCTGGAATGTAATTTTCAGTTTGAAGGGCCCTGGAGGTTGTATAACTCAATTTGACAAGCAGGTTTTTCCTGTGTCATTTCCACAGGTGGGTATCCAGCCTCAACCGGGCCAGCTCCAGGGCTGGGAAGCTCAGCACCCGCAGAGGCTGCTGCTGCCTCTGGGGGTCAGTGCTACCTGCTGAAATACACTCCCACTCTGCTTGAGACAAAGCCAGTTTCTCTACAACTTCCACCCACTTGTCTCATCTTCTTTTCTCAACTTAAAAGAATAACTTCAGTGCCCTTTTGACCACTAATAATGGCTATAAAAATTAACATCTCTAAATGTTTATTATTGCTATAATAATCCCTAGTTCAGATATATGGATATCTATGTGTGTGTATATGTGTATGTACAATGACCTCATATGCCATGCATTATTGAAATATTATTTTACTTTTTATTTGGTGATGGTTTGTATTATACCAGTCTCTTCCTCTAAATCGTGTCACAGTAACAAAGACTTGTGTCACATTTTGCCTAGCACTTTCACTCACTCTGGAGTCTGGTCTGGCTTCTGATACTTCTAAGAAAACCCAAGAATATTTGCTGAATACTTGAATGAGTGTTGTTCAATGCAGCAGGCATGGTTCAGGCTGAACGTGGTTCTTTGATCTTTCCATTCATCTTCCTATCCACTGCCCAGAGAAGTAGTGATCAATCAATTGTAAGTCTCCGTGGTGGTTTGGTCGTGAGCTTTCTGGAACATATTCAAGGTTATGGATGTAGAAGGAAGGAAGCTGGCTTTTGGTAAGGAGGATTACATTCAAATCCCAGATCAATTACTTGTTGCCTTGGATCTTCAGTTTGATTTACATTCAGTTTTCATACATTGGGTGTGAAGAGAAAGTGTTCAAGGGTTATTGTGTGAACTAAGTAAGGTGTCAATTACTCATATCTGTAGGACAGCTACTCATCCCAGTTGAAGTCTTCAGTCTTTCTCAAGGGCCAACTTAGTCAACCCCAACAGTGAAGCCAGGAGCAACGTAGCATAAATTTCCCCATCCTGTTCATGAAGAGATAAAATCCAAGAGACATGAAGTAGAGTATAAACAAAATGAAACACTATTTGAACCCACGTTGTGTGGATCCAGAACATGAGATCTTGATGAATCTTGCATTCTGCTTCCTACACAGTATTTAAGAAGTGCTGCTGCAGGTCGTGTGCTCCAAGTCCTAGCTGAAGGATTCCGAAGTTGAGAAAGGGAGATGCTTGGGTAACACAGTAGTTTGCAATGCACATACACACACATTCATTCTCATTATCTCTCTTGCAGTTTCCTCCAAGCACCAACTGACATCATCTTAAGATTATCTACTGACATCACCAACAATCCAGTAAGCATCAGGGACTAATCAAGAGAGAGATTTTCTAAGAATAGCTTTTATTTTCTCCACACCACTGGTTAATATTGTCCCTCATCTACACAATCTAATCAGAATACTTGCTGATTTGAAAGCAAATATAATAACAATACGAGCACTACTTATTAGCATGCAGCTTAGAATGGAGCTCATCCCAGATAGTCTATTTTTTTCCACATGAAAAGTTTGGAGATTGCTCAGATGAGCCAGATATTACTTGGAGGCAGGAAAGGGGAGGAGTATCTGAAATCAAGAAACCCCACAGAGAATTATCAACAGCTTAGTTTTTTACTGTTAGGGTTTTTGGAATGAGATTAGAAAAAGGCATGGTAGGACTCAAAGAATCATAGAGTGGGAAACACAGGCTGGAGGATTAGGGAACAGTCTGAGGAAGAATAACAACCCTGGCCTACTATCGTTAGGAATCACCCCATGATGTGAGCAGAGCATTAAATTGTTTCTAATCCTCATAGAGACCTTGGGATAGAACATTCCTGTACTTCGTGGATAATGGAATTGGGCTGAGACAAGCAGGATGACCTGCTCAAAGATGCAAAGGTTGTAAAAGTCACAGCCACAGCTCAAATATCTGTGCTCTCCAGTCCATGTTCATGTGGTGGGGGTGTGCACACATGCAGGGATGTATGTTAAATTACAGAACACATTTGGCTCAGTCTCCGGGTCTCCTTTTCTCAATTCTTCATTCTCCTTTTGTTCTATCCACTGGAATTTTCCACTTAGCATTTCTAGACTGGAGTTAGCCATGAAACTTTAGAAAGCAAAATTATGGGTTAAGTGGGTTTGCTCTATCAGCTCCTGGCATTCAGTGCCATCTGTGGGCTGACAACCCAAACATTTATACTTTTACCCTAGACATCCCTAGGGAGATTTCATCTTGCAGTTTTAACTTGCCTCTTTGACATATCTTCTTGGATATTTCACAGTAATGTGAGACCTAACATTACCAAAATTAAAACCTTGATTTCATCCCAAACTCCATTTCATCATCCCAAAGCCTTCCTCGGTGCAAATATTGGTGCCCACACCTTCCTAGATCAAAATGTGAAGCATTTTTTCTACTTCACTCTCTTGGTCTCATAGATACTTAGCAAATAGGTCTCCCTGATTCCAGTCTTACCCTCCTCTTTATTTCCTGCTAAGGTCCTAGAAATACAACCTCCTCACATGGCTTTTAAGACATTGTGTGATTTGACCTCCATCTTGGCTTAGTGGCATTTTCCTTCATATGCACAGCTACACTGGCTATCCATCAGCTCCTTGATATACATAACTTCTCTATATGTTTGATGTTCTCACAATTGGCATTGAGTCATCTGAGATTTCTCTTCTACTTTTTCTGCTGAGTCTCAGTCATCTCATCTCCTAAATCTCAAACTGTTACCTTCTCCAAGAGACTATCCCAAAGCACCCAGTACCTCATATGGAAAGCATTTTCCACTTGCCATACTTTTAAAATCTTTAATTACTTCTGCCCATTGAATATTCACTAATTATTCTTCTTTACAACATCCCAATAAAAGGTATATTTATATCTAAAAGAAAGCCAAGTCACAGAGCAGCCAAGGAACTTTTTCAGATTTTAAAGCTAAGAATCTGAAGAACAAGGATTTGAATCCAAATTTTCCTTACTGAAGAATGACATCCTATTCACTGTGCCTTGCTACTGGCCTACTGTGCTACCTGTCCAGTGCTAAGTACACTATAGGTGCTCAATCTAGTATAGCTCTCCTTCCTTTCCCTCATGCAGTAAATTGTGGCTCTACCAAAGTTCACATTAAAAATGTTATCTGCTCTATCCATACCTCTTGTGCATGTAAATAGAATTGGAGTTCTTCAAAACTGGAGTTTCTATCAAGTGCCTTTCCTTTGTTTTTATTAAACAATGTCAAATTTTTTGTCTGGAGCTCTTTCTCTGAAATGGTTGATGCATTCAGGACTTTGGACAGCGCCACCTAGTTTCCATTCCTTTACTTCACAGAAATATTTGATTTGGAGTCCACTTTCCACTGGATAAAGGCCTCTGTTTTCAAAGTGCCTAAATTCAGCTAGGGAGGTGGATAAATACAGCAAGCCACAAACACTATGGTACATGATAAATGGATTGATAATTTAGTATATAGAGTCAGAACATCCCGGGGGAAACTGCCTGATTCCCAGGCACAGCCCGCCAAAGGTGTTCACAACAAAATGTTCATCTGGTACCCTCATCTTGGATGCCCACTGGGCCAAAGATGATAGATTTTGTCAGATTAGGCCATTCCAGGTTTGATGATCTCCAGAACACAAACCCCTGAAGGACAGTTCTTGGACAAAGAGAAAAACAAAGAACAGTTGTCTTCAAGTGCCAGAAACTTCCATCTTAGTTAATCATAGTCTGGCCTCTATCTTTCTTCTTTCCTTCTTATTATCTCCTCCCATCCCTCCCTCCCTTTTTCCTTCTTTCTTTCCTTCACTGATATTTATTGAACACATTCTACAAATCAAAAACATCATGCCAAGTTTGAGAACCTAATGTTAAGTCAAAGCAACTGTGGTCCCTGATTTTGTTTTTCTGCCCTTGTGGAGTTATTGGTCTCATAGAGAAGGGTGGAATAATTTCACTAATTAATGTATAACTTCAGCTCTCTCCAGGAAAAAGAAACATAATTATGGAATGGACTATATTTAAAAAGCCCAAATACACCACTTTATTTCATGATCCCAGATTGCTTCCGTCATGGCATTTGCCACCATCTTTTTCAGTCGTGTGGGATGTGTGTTCATGTCTCTCTTCACTCCAACACCTGCTCCTTAAAATCAAGAAAGTTATCTATGATGGCTGAACAGGAGCTAACTAGACAAAAAGGGGTGGAGCAGACCATGTGTGGAGAGAAGAGCTTGTGTAAAGGTCCTCTGGAGAATGATTGCGGACAAGTTCAAGGAGCAGAAAGAAGGAAGTATGACTGAAATATGTAACTGCTTTCTGTCCACTCTGTGGCCCACAGCACATGTACGAGCTGTGTACAGGATTTCTTTTCAGGTGAACATGCTGAGAAACACTTAGGTAGTGATGTTTTTTATATAACAGTGGATGTTGTTTGAATGCAAAGTGATCCCAGTGGAAAATAATTCTGTTGAATTCTGTCAGTTGGAAATGATAGGGAATATTTATCTTTCTCATCTGGCAAAGCTAATAGAGCAAAGGAAAATGAACATATTGGCAGAAGTCACCTGACCTGGGGATTTTGAACTGTATCCACCATTGGGAAGGACAGAGTAATGTAGACAAGATGCAACATGCATCCTGGATCAAAAAACACAATCCATTCGGTCCCAAGCTTATCATGTATAGTAATCCTACACATTATCCATGGTGGGCCTGTTTCAAGGGCCCCAAGGGAAAAGCTTCAATATATATGATTTTCTTATATACATGGCAGTGTTGCCACAGCACCAGAAGTAACCTGTTTTTCCATATCTTATGCTACAGTAGCTCTGTGTGTGTGTGTGTGTGTGTGTGTGTTGCTGGGGATTAAATTTGGGCCTTTGTGCTTCCAAAGTAAGTGCAGTACCACTTGAGCTAAGTCCCTGGCTACAGTAGCTCCTTTTGATCTTGCACTTGGAGGTCATTATCAAGTAAAACAAGGTTTGCTTGAACACAAGCACTGTGACGCCATGAAGTCACTCTAATAAATAAGAAATCTTCTGTAATGCATACATGACTCTTCTCCCAAACAGGGTCATGCCAAGTGGCTTGAGATGTGATCATCATGCCCAGGATGGCATGACATTTAATACTTACAGATTAGTTCTTCTTATAATTTTCCATTTAATTTATTTGTTTCAGTGTTGGCTGTAGGTGACTGAAACCGTCTCGGAAAGTGAAACTACAGAGAAGACTATATTTCTACTATTACTTAAGTAGCTGTAGCCAGAGTGAGCCTGAGAACTGAGTTAGGAGGGTCTGCTGGGCAACAGACACTGACGTCATACAGTGGCCTTCTACTGTCTATGATGATGTCATGGTCCACCTCATGACTCCAGTTTTGTTACCTTCCTGGCATTGTAACCCATCTTGTGATATCATGTGGATTGGTGATTGTTTGTTAGTGTCTGTTCCACTCTCACACCTGTCATTTGAGGGCACAGCAAGTCTCTCTCACCTATGAGACATCCCCTGCACTGCACCCAGTGCCACGCTGAATACATGGAGCACAAAGAGCAAAGTTCAGAAGGAGTTAAGTTCCCTTCCCCAGGTAACTTAGTACAGCGTGGCCCTATAGCTGTGCACCAGAGAAAACCAGCCACAAAAACTTAGAAAGAACAGGCACATGCTACATTTCTTTACACTGCATCTCCCCACATTTGGTGCAGCTCTCAGAATAGTAGCTGCCTAGCCAATGTTGCTGGAAATGGTCAAGATGTACTCACTTTTGAGGGCTGTTTGATATTTCTTTTGAGTGGTGTTTGTTAACTTGAGAGTTAGATCATCCAGACTGAGCACTAAAAATGCAGATCACTGGGCCTTCTCTCAGAGATATCTCATTCTGAAGCAAAATCTCTTATTAAAGTCTATGGAAGGAAGAACAAATAGCTTATTAAAGCCTTTTACCAGTGATTCTGGAACCGATGAAATGTGAGCAATTTCCCAAACCTCATATTTTTCTTCTTCCACTAGCCTGGATTGGACACTGTATTTAAATCAGTTCATAACAAAGGAGCTGTGCTGGGGAGAGGATTCTAATGAGGGATATTCGCTGGCTCTGTCCTTTGTTGCTAGAGACCTGAAAAGGTACAAGAAGAAACAAAGTAATGAAAAATGCTTTATTCCCCACAGGCTTAGTCCTGTCCATAAAGGATTGGAATGAACCATCATCCAACCCTGATCAGCCTCTGGAAGTTATTTCCTTCATGGTATTTTAAGCTGAGTCTTTCAGTGGCTCATTAGCAGGCTAGGAAGTCATGCCTGAGTCCCATTTCCAATTCCGTAATTGCTAGGTGTGGAGACTCTTGCACACACAGTCACCACTCTGAGCTCTAGTTCCCTCATTTATAAAATGGACATCATAACTCCCTTCAGGACAGTGGTGAGAACTAAGTGATATAACACATTACATTACCTGTCATGGCTGCGTCTTATAAAGAGTAAGGTAAATTGTTATTTGAATGTTTACAATGGGTCAGCAGCAGGAAGGCCCTGAGTTTTATAAATGTGAAGTGGGAAGAGAAGTAAAGAGTTGGCTACAGATGTCTTTGGGGTGATTGGCATCATCCTTGGCCAGTCAGACACAAGATAGGCACCATTTTCAGGTGCCTATCAGGCTCAAACAGCAACTTCTGAGCAAGAGGTGGGCTGGGGCTTCACGGCAGGGGAAGGGAACAGTAGTCTTTATGTTTTAGGTTGAGATGGTCCTTGTTTCTGGCCTATGGTTCTGGACAAATCGCTACCCTCATGGAGCCTCCTTTAGGAAGTAGAGAGCACAATGTGTACTTTGTTAAATTATAGGCAGTAGGAACAGTATTAGAAAAAGGTGGGTGGGTAGGGATATGGGTAAAAATGAGAATTATCTTCTATCATATACTGGTACAAATTCCCCAATGTTGAGTGTGATTGTGAGCTATATATAAAATGTACCAATAATGACTTAAAAAAAGAAAATTGGACCATGTCTGCCATATACAAAGGGTTCAATAAACAGTAAATGTGATTCATAATATGTAGCTCGTTCAAGAGATATACAGCTCAACTATCTAACATGGTGCATTGTGGGTCAAAACCATTGTCTGCCATTTCCTATGGTTTAGGCTAACACTATGGGCTGTGCCTTTCTACAAAATAAAGAGGTGCATCTGATCAGGGACCTTTTATGCTCACTAGTCTATAGATAAGAATACACAATCCTCTTGGAATTAAGACATTTCCCAAAGTCACAACCAAAGAATGGTCATATCTTCCAGGATTTCATCTCTCAGAAATTTTCTTTTTCTTTTTTTTAATTGGTACATTATATATACACATCACAATTACACTCCACATTGAGAATTTGCACCTGTATATGACACAACTTAATTCTCATTTTTCCCCTTCCCCTACCCACCCTATCACACACCCCCACCCCCATATACACAAGCTTTGTTTCCTTTTTTTAAACCATCCATTGTTCTTTCCTCATTATTTACCCCTAAACTCCATTTCCCTTTGAATATTTACTATTTCACAACATCAATCATGCATTCTAGAACACATTTACAACTGCTATATTCACATCTTCAGATTTTAGCTTCAAAGTTACCACCACCCCCAAATTACCTTCCCCCTCCCCAACCCACTGACAACAGGTCCTGGCTCCTCTGTCCTCATTTGTTTTCCTTACAGCACAAATTGCCTTCACTATGATGTTCTTGCCTACTACTGTGTTTCTCCCTGAATTTGACCAGGAATATTATGAAAAAAAGAATTTAACTGTGATTATTTTTGTAAGCCCCAGCATACATTAGAGTCTGGTGTTACCAGGTATATTAGTCAGCATTCTTTAGAGGGATAAAATCAGTAGAAAATAAATGTACAGTCATGCAAGACGATTTATTAGGTAGGCTTACAGGGTCAGCAGCAAGACAGTCCACAAAGGCAACCTGCTAGATCAGTGGCAGGAAAATCCAAAATGGCCACTTTGAGAGCCAGAGAACCCAGTAGTAGTTGCTCTGTCCAAGATGACAGAAGCTATAAAACAAGAAGGATCAGGTATTCAGCACCAGCCCAAGGTTGAAAGCCGGAAAACTCACTGTGGAGTTGCCAGTGCAAATCTACATTGGAAGGCTGAAGACATTAGGATGATATCCAAAGTTAATGGTGCAGAGCACAGCTCTTCAGATAAGGGAATGCTTCCTTCCTTCTTTCCTTCAAATCCATGCAGGCTGTGAGCCTATTTGTTGGTGCCACCTATATCTGAGATGGGTCATGGCCTCTCATTATGATCACATTCAACATTAAGAATTTGTATTTTTTTTAGTTTATTGGTACATTTTACATACACATTATAATCACACTCAACATAAAAATTTGTATCTGTATATATCTTGATTCTCATTTTTTACCTTTTCCCTGCCCTCCCTACCACCCCCAACCCCCTATATACATAAGCTTTGTTTCCATTTTTTGTTTTTACTATCAAATATTTTGTTTCCCTCCTTTATTTCTTGCTACTCTCTTTTTCTTTTCCCTTTGAACATTTTCTTCCCACATTCTGGACCTCATTTACACCTTTAGTTCCTCACACTAGAGAAATGATGTGGTATTTACACATCTGTGTCTTATTTATTTCTTTTATGAGTATGTCCTCAAGGTATATCCATTTGAGTATAAATGACTCAAATCTATCATTCTTTATGGCTGAATAATACTCTAATTTATTTTTTAAAAAGCATCTTCTTTATCCAGTCAAATGCTCATTGATGGGCATTGGGGCTATTTCTAAGATTTAGCTATTACAAACTGAGCTTCTGTAAACATGAGTGCACATATGTCACTATAGTATTATTCTTTTAATTCTTTTGTGTCTATACCCAATAGGGAAATAGCAGAGTTGAATAGAATTTCTAATTCTAGCTTTTTGAGGAATCTCATACTGATCTCCACAGTGATTGCAACAGTTTACATTCCCATGAACAGTGGAGGAAGATTCCTTTCTCCCCACGGCCACACAAGCATTTATTGTTGGTTTATTTCTTCATAGCAGCCAATCTCTGTAGCATGAGATGGAAACTCAATGTTGTTTTCATCTACATCTCCTGAAGGACCATTGATGATGAACACTTTTCATATGTTTCTTTGCTGCCTTACTTCTTCATCTAAAAAAATGCCTATGTGCTACATCTAAAAAAATGCCTGTGCCCATTTTTGGATTGGGTCTTTAAATTTAGAGAAGCTGATTTTTTAACCTTTTTTTTTTTTTTTTTTTTTTGAGACAGGGTCTCACTTTGTAATTCATGCTGGCCCTGAGCTCACTATGTAGCCTCAAACTCACAGCAGTCCTCCTGCCTCTGCCTCCTGAGTACTGGGCTTACAGGCATGAGCCACCATGCCTGGCATTGTGCTACGTGGTTACCAGGGATCGAACTCAGGAACTTGTACTTGCATGGCAGACATCAGAACCACTGAGCTAAATACCTGGCCTTAAGTTCATTATACATAATGTGTACAGAATATTCTACCCCACAAAATCAAAATACACATTCTTCTCAGCTGCACATGGGTCATTCTCCAAAACAGATCATATGTTAGTACATAGAACTTGTTTAAGTGAATGCAAAGAAATTAAAGTTATCAGGCCATAGTGCCTTAAAACTGGAGAACAATAGCAAAGGAAATTCCAAAAACTTCATAAACACGTGAAAGTTGAATAACTTCTCCTGAACCACTATGTCACAGAAGAAATTAAAGAAGAAATTAGAGTTTCTAAAATTAAAACAACAGTGCCAGTACAACATATAGGAATCTATGAGACATAGTGAAAGCAGTGCTACTAGGAAAATTTGTATCAGTGAATGCCCACACTAGGAAAACAGAATGAGCTAAAATAAACACCTATTGTTGAACCTCAAGCTTCTAGAAAAAAAGAGCAAGACAAACCCAAAGCTCATACAGGGGAGGAAATTATAAGGAACAGAGGATAAATAAATGTAATGGAGACTAAGAAAATGATATTTAAAAACCACAATGAATCGAGAAGTTGGTTCTTTGAAAGAATAAACAAAATTGACAAACCCTTAGCCAGCCTTACCAAAAAAGAAAGGAACAGGCCTAAACCCAGGCATTTATGAATGAAAAGGGTGAAACCACAACAGATCCAGCAGAAATCTAGAGGACAGTCAACACCTTACTTCAAAAAACTGTACCTCAATAAGATGGGAAACAGAGAAGAAATGCAGAGGTAAAATGCACAGGTAAAAAACTTCCATTTGTTAAAGACAGAATCTTGCTATTTTGCTCATTATGTAGCTCAGGCTAGCCTCAAACTCACAGTGATCCTCTCTACCTCAGCCTCCTGAGTACTGGGATTACAGGTATGTGCCACCACAACCAGTCTGATCATATCCCCCCCTTTTTTTAAAGGCCATGTCTCAGTCACATCCTTTTATAGGAATAATTGCTCTGGAGGCATTCCAAGAGTCATCTCACACAGCCAGAACACTGCAGGTTGTCAGTAATTCCAGGTGTGACTTCTCTAGCATGCTGGCTGCCTCAGAGCAGGTGAAGTGTGAAGGTCATCTGCCCGCCATCAGTACAGCCCACTGGCTGTGTGGTTGTCGTTTAGGTCAAGAAACCCTGTGAGAAGCCACCAATGATATCTGCCCAAGTGTTTTCTGGAATCTTGTTGGGGCCAGCCAGCAAAATCGGATGGTACCCGAGTCAGGGGGTGAGGATTAAAAAAACACAAGACAGACAAAGATGGGATCAGGAGGGCCTCTCAATCAATACTGAACAGGACCCTGAGTTTATTTTTCAGCGCGCTTTTACAGTATTTCTAGCTAGAGTACCCACGTGAAAAATTTTACAATCAATAAGGTGAATAATAGCAGAACATCACAGCACAATCTTAATTCACAGGAAATGAAGGATAAACCTATCTGCCAGGGAACATCTAAGAGTCTACGGAATGTGCTCTCCTTGCTCTTAAACTTCCTCCTAGGCTCTTTGCAGGTTTCTTATGCTAAAGACTAGCTGTAACTTCAAGGGCAGGTTTTTGTCTTTCTTAAAATAGTTCCCTTATGGGGGTAGGTAGGGAGAGGCCCAGGGCAAAATGCAAGATAGTTTCCTGGTGAGGGAGCAAGCCCCTCCACAAGGTGACTGAGGGCAGCTCCCAGAGAGCAGACCCCTGGTTTAGGGCAAGGCCCTGGCCTGAGCTGCTTCCCACAGAATCTGCAAGTATTTTTCTCCCCACAGCCTGGAATGCCTGAATCTCCAGTTTCAGAATCTCCAGGTAGAGAGGCACAATTACAAAAATGACAGCTGCCTTTCAGTGCACACTGCTGATCCTAAATCTTGACTCTGCCTCTTTCCAGCTATGTGAACTCGGAGAAATTGCTTAACCTCTCTGAGCTGTCAGTATGAACATTTAACTTGACATAGCATCCTTCAAGTCCCTCCAACAGGAAAGGATAGAGTCGGATCTTTTAGTCGCCTCCTAGGTTGATGTATTTTCAGAAAACCCCAGGTTCTATAAGCCTAAGAATAGGCTGGTGTTATGACCACTGTGTGGTTACTAATAAAATTTTACTCTCCTTTCTTTTGTTTTATGGGGTATTTGTACAAAGAAGTAATATATTCCACTGGATTTTAGTTAGAAATATGTTACAGTATTTTTTAAAAGAATCCACCCAGCTACTGCTAATATGTTGAGGTGCTTCTTCTCTGATGTTTTTCAATGCAGACAAGCTAAGGTGGAACTCTGGACCTGAATTTCTCTTAGTCTTAAATAATGCATTGGAGAAGCATTTGGTGTAGAAGATAAGCCTGAGGGTATTGTGCGGTTCAGAGAGTTGGGGTTGAGGAGAGAAAATCACTCCTCCTGTAGAAGAATGGAGGCAAGGTGCACAGAGGTCCTGAGAGGAGGCTGAGGACAGATAAAGGAGGGCCTGCAGGAGCTCCCAAGACCCGTAAGGCTATAGGGGATGGAAAGTTCTTTAGGGTAGAATGGAAATTTGAAAAACAATGCAACTTAAAGTTGTTTTTGCAGTGGTTGGACTTGGTTAAATTAACAAAGCTTCTCCTTCCTGATTTGACTTTGTACTTAGAGAGACCCTGCATTTCCGATGGCTGCAGGTTAGGCGGCAACAGAGGCAGCCTGAGAAAAACCGACATCGTGAAATTACAGGTGACTTGAGACCATAATTACCTTTTCCCCTACCAGATAATGAGTTAAAAACTTGGGAAGTGCTCCTGACATCTCTATTGCATGCCCAAGACCCATTTCACCTCGATTTCTAGGGGGAAGAGGGCATGTGTGTGCATCTGCACACATGTGAGTGGGTGTGCATGTGTGTGTGTGTGAGCATTAGGATGCCCCACACTCCTCAGGCACACAGCCAGTGCAGGGAGTACTTTTCTTATCTTTCCTGAATTCCATGATATGCATAGCAATGCTACTTAGTAGTTGAGGAACAAAGAAGCAATTGTATTGAACATGGGAAAGAGTGACAGAGC